>JARYHS010006964.1:13071310-13090691 GCA_031002005.1 Vandiemenella viatica | reverse complement strand
GATGCACGTCCGAGGCGACGATACCACCGCTGTTGAGCACAGCGGCCACCGTCTCCTCAGGCACATCAGCCGGAAGCCCGCGGACGACCAGTATCCTTGGCCGGCGATGGAACTGTGGGGCGCGGCGGACGCCGCGCCCGTTCTTGACTGGGAAGCAGAGAAGCTGGTCTTCTGTTTCCCTGGAGAAAGCGGTCAGCAGTTCTGTGAGGTTCCCTTCGTAGTATGCGGTAAGCGGTAGGATGGGATCCTTTTCATCCTGTTGGATCTCGGTGGTTTCTTGTGCTTCAAGATGATCGTTGTCAACCGCCATCGCTTCAGGTGTCTTGTTGAGACCAGGTGAGGGTGGCGTGACAGCTTGAGGCTTGGAAGTTGTCGGAGTTGAATCTTGAAGCTTGGGTGTTGCCGGTGGCGACGGCCTACTTGGAGAAGGTTTCTAGGTGTAGGTGGAGTTTCTATCTGGGTCGAAACCGAAGATTCTAAACCTTTTCCTCAGAAGAAAAGTATATTTCTCGAAGACGTAATGGCCCGAAAGCATGGTTGGAAATACCATTGCTTCCGGCCACACAGTTACCCCAGGCGGGAGAATATTCTCGGCGTAGTGGCTGTGTTCAGGTGCCGTCATGACTTTCTCAAAAGTCGAAAGGTCGTCGGTGGGTATAACCCAGACGAACTTGTAATCTAGGAAGACAGCAATGGAGAGTTTCCACTTGCGAGGATTGCCGTCAGACAGGTGGCGTCTCCAGGTCCGTAACGGGATGTCTTCTGGTGAGATGTTTTCATAATTTCTCTCAGTAGCTCCCTTGGGAAGATGAGAGACTTCCCCGATTACAGATATGGACTGCGGAAAAGTAGCTGGAGAAGTTCCGCGCTTCGGCATCACAGTGGCCGAATACGAGCAAGGCCCGTGAAATTCGTTTGTAAATTGTAGTATTCATTAACATCTGACAGACGCTAACAGCGCAGTCCAGACGGGGCGCACAACGGATAACGGAACAGCCGCAGTGCCGCCAACTAAGCATAACTAAATCAAAGCTATTAACTTAAAACTAAATGGCAGACGCAGTGGATTTTTATCATTCCATATAGTTTAAGTTCTGGCCTCACAATTCATATTTTTATTGTAACGTGTAGTCTGAAATCCAGCTGCCTGATTAAAACGTTCGTCTGTTATTCCATCGAAATGCGATTTTAGTGAAAGACTGGTTGTACAAAATTAAGCTGCAGGTACCATCATGGAGAACTATTTTTCTTGAAACATGGGCTAATTAGTTTGGAAATCAAATTAATCATTATTGAATTTCTAATTAAACTGAAGCTTGAATTATAATTCCTTAACGATATCATGTTAAAATACATTACTAAAAATTGCTCACATAAAGTCAACCCCGTGTCCGTGCTGTATGAAGCTATCAGATAGTTTAAGCTGTAAGCCAGACATTCTAAAAGCCAGGAATATTTCGACGACCAGCAAACATCTGGTACATTGGGGATACAACATATACTGACTCAATCAGCTGCAAATATCCCACTGCCTGATCTTTCATTTGCGTGATATCTTATTAAAAGTGATTCTTTCCTAAGAGTAATAAATTCTCCCACTCTGCAGGTATGGCTGTGACTGTTTATTATCATAGACCAGTCTGCTGAGTCTGGTGGCTGTGTGGCAGGAACCTGGTTCGATTCCCGGAACGGCCATCCATCCCTTCTTCAGTTTTCCATGAATTATTTAAATCGCTCCAGGCGAATACCGGGATGGTTCCTTCAAAAGGTTATGGTTCAATTCTTTAACTACCGTACACGATTACACATAAATTTCATGACACAAATTCCGTTGGTTTTTTCACCACTCCGCCCCTGCTTTTGACACTAGCTGGACTGACCCCGTTATGGTAACACACGTTTTCAAATTTTAAATTTAGAACTTCAATAAAACAGCAACGTTTTAGCATGCTCAGAACTACACTACAGTCGCTACAAGCAATGCCATGTCGCACGTGTACAGATTTTCTTGTTTGCAGTTTTGTGTGTGCTAGCAAACCAAGCGTCGTGGGTGAGTGGTTAACGCTCTGGCCTCACATTCGGGAAGACGCGGGTTTGGATCCCCGTCCAGGCATCCAGATTTGGGTTTTCCATGTTTCCCTCAAATCACTCCAGGCGAATGCCGGGATGCTTCCTTCTAAAAGCCATAGCCCAATTCCTAACCGTTCGTAAAAAAAAAAAAAAAAAAAACCTAGGCTATCACTCCATGTTTAGTTTTAAATGTGAAAGATATAGGATTAAAATGTTGATTTTATGTTTTGCACTTACCACTTCGTTATCTCTAAAGACCCAGAATTCGCGTTATTTGTGTTAGAAATGTCAACAGTTGAATACCAACTGAGAAGCGAACTGTGCAACGTCAACCGAGAAAACAAAAGAAATTGTAATTAACTGATATATTTAATCCTTTCCCGGTTCCCTCCGAGAAGCAGCTTATCGTATATAATCTATTCACCCGATAGTCATGTATTCTGTGGTTGTATAAAAATTCATGCCTTACCACAAGCTGGCACTCGATTTCTGACATATGAGTGTGGAAAATTTTGTTTTCGTGGTTAAAGAGGTCAGGGATTGGAATAAATTACCAAGGAAATTAATGAATAATTTAACAAAAACGCTGAAAGAATTTGAAACTAATATTCGCAGTGGGCAAAAAGTAGGTGAGTACAAGAAAGGGGAAAATGAGTGAACAGCAGAATTTCCACCAGAGCGTGCGCTCCATCAGCAATTAAGTCGAATTAAATTTAAAAAATAATCATATTCACTAACTTCTCTAAACAACACGCCCATCGTTAAAAATAAGTGAGGAAACATGTGAAGGAGAAAGAAACGGAGACATCAGATGACTACAGAATACGTGGGCAAGGAGTGAACCAAAACGTGACGTCACTGTAGTGTGCACGTGACTCGTAAGGAAGTAAACAATACACGTCACGTCAGGTGATATCACGTAACATCTCGTGATGTGACGCAGTGTAGCCCTACCTTAAGGTTGATCATTGTTTTCGAATCACAAATTAAATGGGCAAATTCTGCCAAATATCTGTTTTATTTCTCCAATCAGTTTGATTACGAACTGAGTTATGGAAATCGCGGGAAGGATTAAGGAAGCGACGCTTCTTAACCACAATAACCTTCATAACGTACTGGTGAACCTGATCAAATAAGGCAATCAAGTGTGGCCATCTGTTCGTAAAACATATAACTTCTGTGTGCAGGGGCGTAGTTACTATGGGGCTAGGTGGTGCAGTGCATTGGGGCCCCTACGCTCAGGCGGACCCAAGCGCAGTTCAGAGGGCCCACGGGCCTTCACGGCAAACTGGCAACCTTTTTTTAGCTCTACCGTCGTCTAAGGCGGCCCCTCATACTAAGGGCCCCTTACTGCTTATGGGGGCCTCAAGCACAACTCAGGGGCCCCCAGCCTCAGCTCAGGGAGCCCCTACCAGGATCACAGAGAAAAAGGTCGCCCATCTGGCCTGAGGGCCCAAAATAATTTTTTTGCACTGGGGCCCTTGTTGACCTAGCTACGCCACTGTCTGTGTGGTGAGTTTATTTGTTTGTATAGTGTATCATTTGTGAGGGGGAGTTTGCGACCGTCCCAGCATTCGACTAGGACACATCATTTCGACTGTAGGCATCAAAAAGCAATCTCGTCTTACAGAATTTATTATAAGGAAAGATAAGCGTAGCATTCCACAAAGCTGTAATCGGGAGACATTCAACAAGTCGTGTGCATGCTATGGAAAACCATCTGATGACCATTGCTATTCGTTATTCTTATGTATGATTCTATTGTCGGTTTACTATCAGAAGTTATATTTTTTGCAGATGACATAATATTATATAACAGCATAAAAACGACAAAAAGACTGTAAACAGCTGCAGGAAGATCTCGACAAGATATTAAGCTGGGTGAGTCAACATGAGATGAAGATAAATGCAAAGAAGAGCCAGCTTATTAGGTACAGAGATAAAAAGCTAAAGGTTGATTATGATTATGAAGAGGGAAGAAACTTCATATTGAAGACTCAAAATGTAAATCCCGTGGTACAACACGATTTTATTCATACTCAACGCCCAGAAAACCTCCAGGCTTAAATTTTCGACTCCATTTCTCATCCCTCCTTTATGTACCGGTACTACTATTGCACTTTTCAAGTCCTCTGGTAAGCAGCAAGTATCCAGACTCAATTTAAGTAATGTTTCAAGGTAAAATACAATGTCACATTTTACTATCTTTTAGACATCTGCAGGAATATTATCTACACCAGCCCCTTTATGATTTTTTAACTTTCTTAGATCTTTCATGATATCCTCAGGACGAATTTCAAATTTTTTAGTCTGCTTATTTCTGATTATGTTGTTTAGCTCGTTATCCGATTTACACCTTCCCGTTTCTTGTTCATTGTCCCTAACGGTCTCACTAAACCAGTTACTTAAAATCTTTGCCTTTTTAAAATCCTCAGTAACTTCTTCTCCATCCTTACCTATAAGCGTTTTCCTTTTCCATTTCATTAGAAGTATCTTGCACATATCCTACATGGAGGAAGGAAATATATGGAGACGACGCAAGCTACCTTAACCACGCAATGAAGTGAAGCCGGGCGGAGGAGGAGTCGGGGGAGTGGGGAGGCATGGCCTAACACCTATACAGACACGGCGTATATGTACAAAAACCTCAAGGGGACTCTAGGATTAACGTAACGTCGCCATCTGGAGATGGATTATTATGTAACTCGATGTGAAAAATAAAAAATGAAGAATAATTTTTTTTGATATCATGCTTAGTTTTCTAGATATTCTGTCTCAAATGTGAAATCGTTTGGTTGAAATTCAGAAGAAAAAATTGGCCAAAGTCAAATTTTTTGACGGATTCGTATTTAAAAGGACGAGAGAAATAAAAAATAAAGAATAAAATTTTTCGATATCTCGCCTAGTTCTCGAGATATACTGTATCAAAATTGAGGTGTCCTTGAGTTGAAATGCAGAAGAAAAATTACGCAAAAGACAAATTTAATTTTCGATTCTTATATAACACGACGAGACAAATAGAAAATAGAGAATAAAATTTTTCGATATCTTGCTTAGTTTTCGGGATATACTGGGATTCGGTTGATATAGGGGCCTGGTCTAAAAATTAATTCTGCTAAAGCTACAATGTGGACATGCAGAATGGATATTTCAGTTATTTTACTACCACTTGTGGTTAGGTTGAAATGTGACCTAGACCAGGATAAAAATAGTTATCTTATAACCATACATCATATGCTTAATTTGGAGTAGATGAAAGTAGTTTACATCATGATACACGTTTTATCACTAACATGGTTCTCATGATATTACTAACAATTATAGTTAAATTCTTTGTCCCTTATGCAAACCAAAAAACCAATCTGGTACAGATTGCGTTTAGACATAACCAAAATCTCCATTAAATTAAATTGCCGCTATAGAATCAAACTATGTAGACACACCACAAACGTGTATTTGTATCCCAAACTGTATTTGCTGTAACAACATCGTTTGCTTCATCAAGATTCCTAAATTCCATAGCATAATTTAACACATTTAATTTCATCATAATCTGTCAGTATAAACTGCAACGTGACAAAAGAAAGCGCAATACTAAATTCACTGAATCGCGATGTAAAACACACCCCTTTAAATCTCATTTTCAACACTCGTTAAAAAGTAATGCTAGTCTATTATGTGCAAAATAGCAATGTATGCTAATTTTCTACACTACACCAACAAAAATTTGAGAACAAAGTTATCCCATTGAGAGCTATGACTAAATATTTATAGACATGCACCAAAATTTACAATTCCCACTGACCGCTTCAACAACAATTATTAGAATACAACTTACCTATGAAATCATATTCCAGGTTCTTTCCTCTCTTGCCTATTTGTGCAACCGTATGCAACACAAGATGGCATTATAAAACACTTATGCACATTACAAAATGAAATAATCAGAACATCAGACACAGTGTGAACACGGCATTTGTTTGGTTTACAATACCGCTGCTGCTGCCATGCGGGAGAGTTTAGAGCCTGCTTCACAGATTTAACGTCACTTCTCCTCCATATATTTCCTTCCTCCATGATATCCTACTAACCATGGAGGAAGGAATATATGGAGACGACGCAAGGGACCTTCACCACATATTGGAGTGAAACCGGGTGGAGACAAGTGGGGAGGGGAGGCCGCCATATTGCTTGACCAGAGAAACACGGAAATATGCACAAAAACCTCAAGGGAATCATAAGACAACCGTGGCACCGCAATTTGATGATGGATTATTATGTAACTCGACGAGACACATCAAAAATGAAGAATAAAATTTTTTGATATCGTGCTTAGTTCTCAACATATACTGTCTCAAAAGAGTGGAGTTTCTGGTTGAAATTAAGAAGAAACGTGTCCCCAAAGTCAAATTTGGTGATAGGATTCTTATGTAACACGACGATACAAATCGAAAATAAAGAATAAAATTTTTCGATATCTCGCTTAGTTCGCGAGATATACTGTCTCAAAAGTGAGGTTGTTAGGTTATGAGGGGATTCAACGATAACCGTGGCACCGCAATTTGATGACGAATTCTTATGTAACTCGATGAGGGAAACTGAAAGTAAAGAATAAATTTTATTGATATCTCGCTTAGTTCTCGAGATATTGTACCTTAAAATTGACGTGGTTAGGTTGAAATGCGGCCTGGACCAGAAAAAACTATCGCCATATCCATATTTGATGATGAATTCGGACCTAACTTAATGAGCAGGTAATTCTTTTTAACTTGAATAACAAACTGTTTATTTCTACAGTCCTTAAATTTTAGTTGATGTTCAAATAGGTTATATTTTCACATTCTATTTCAGTAATTGACAAGGAAGATTTCAAAATCTAGAAATATACTTGTAGACATATTTACAATAGAAACAAGTCGTATCTGAAATTTTTAAAAAAACATAAGTCAATGTTTAGAGCTTTAAAAAAAATTAATACTTCATAAAACCTCATAGTTTCTGAGCTTACTTAGAAGATATTGTACTGGTAGTGGCCTATATAATTTTGCTAGAAAAATCAGTACATTCAAAAATCAGAAGCTAACAGCTAATAATAAATAAATTGTTTGTTCTCTTCAGGTATACACCGCATTTAAACCTGCCAACATTTGCATTAATATTGCCGCTACAAAACCAAACTATGTAGACACATCTAAACACAAGAAATGCATCGCGAACTACATTTCCGTCAACAAAGTTTATTTCATCATGTTTAGTAGTTCGCACAGCACAAATTATCACGATTAATTTCATCGTGCAATTTCGGCGTAAACTTAAACGTGAGTAATGCATGCAGAATACCATATTCACTGTGTCGCGATGTAAACATGACCCGTTTAAATTAAATTTCCAACATTTGTCTACAATAAGGCTAGCTTTTCAGGTGCAAAATAGTAACATATGCTACTTGTCTACACTACACCAACAAAAACTTTGAGAATAATATGATCCTATTGAGAGCAATGAATAAATTTATAGCGAATGGCCCTAATTTTGCAGTTGCCTGTCAGATACTTCAAGAACGATAATTACAATATGACTTACTTATGAAACGCTATTCCAGGTTTTTTCCTATCTCGTCTGTTTGTGCAACCATATGCATCGCAACTTGGCATTATAGAAAACTTTAGAATATTAGAAAATGAAATATTCTCAGCAGCTGACACAGTGCAAACAGCCCAATGTTTTGGTACTCCTACGATGTCCGTCGCGCAGGCACAGTTTTTTCATGAGGTTTCACGGATTTCGCGTTATCTCGTCTCCATATATTCCTTCCTCCATGCTACTAACTGAGATTCGCATTAATATCATTGCCTAAAGTCATGCAGCCTCCTTGAAAAGAGATTACATTGCACACATCTACCTCTGATGTGGTTACATGCCAATCTCTCCGTTAGTTTACTTGCAACTGATGGTAAACTGATACGACTCTATTTGTTACCCCCCTTATTGACCGGTACTACTATCCCACTATTCCAGTAATCAGGTAAGCAGCAAGTATCAGCACTCAATTTAATTAACGTTTCAAGATAAGGTGCAGTTTCACATCCTGTTATCTTTTAAACATCTATAGTAATATTATTAACACTAGCGGCCTTGCGGAATTTTACCTTTTGTGGTTCCTTCATTAAATCTTTAGGATAAACTTCAAAACTTTCTGATTTCTAATTGTATGGGCAGGCTCGTTACAGTATTTTTTTGATATGTTATCTTATAGTTAATCACAGAAAGGATAAAGTGTGAGAGAATATATGTTGCGTTTGTCTGTATGCTCGTGTCTGTCTGCGTACATACTATGTTTAATTCATCCCATACAATTTCTCCTTTGTACTACGGTACGTATGATGCAAACGTACCAATAAATAAATACAATGTACAATTTCAGAGAAATTAAAATTGCCACTTGGAGTTAAGATTGATTGCAGTTAAAAGTAATTTTTTGTAAAAGTTTTTCTTATTAGTATGAGAAGAGTGAAATATAAAGAAACCAAGTAAATAAACATATTTGGATGTAAATTGCGTTTTGGATTTTCACCAATCAACACATTTACTGACTTCCATTGCCATGGATTAGTTGAAAAGTAAATTGTTGGCGTATTCATTAATTTTATTAACGTCGACGGAATTAGGGAAAGGCTGGTAACAATTTTATTTTTGACAGCAATGATTTTAGTTTTTGAGCAGCAGAAATTGACAGTGGAATTTTCACTCTGGAACATTAAGTATCTCTGCCATTGAATCTATCAGCTGTTCTCGAGGAGGTTTTTATTTTGCTGTTGAGTTATATTACGCTTTTCTCTCTCAAGACGCTATGTATATTCTGGAAGAGGTAGGTTTACAGCTTAAAGCTGCTTACGGAGTCGAACAATACCGCTTAAAGTCCCACAGAAACAACTTTCACTAGCCTGCTTTTGGTTTAGGTTTGTAAAGAATTGTGAATTAGCACATTCTGCTCGTTAAACTGTATGAGTGGACCACATAATGTTCACGAAACCTTTTAAATAAGTTGTGTTTTATCCTCTGAAGAAAAGTTCAGCAAATTCATTTACAGTAACTAAACGATGTTTGTGTTTTAATTGCAGTTAATCGGCGGACGAAACCGAAGAAAAAAAGTCCTTTTTGTAGCAGTTACTACGCAAATGCATTTTGTTATATGAAAATTATTACAGGCACGGTAATTTATAACTGAAATTCCACCAGTATACTATGTTTGTATTCTACAGTGACTGCTATCAGTGTTTTCGTCTATGTTTATTGATTATCTGAATATGTTGCAAAGCTCTTCAGGAAAACCTATTTCTAGTTGTGTGAAAATTGGTTTCTTGAGTATCTCCCTTTACATTTTCAGTTAAATATTAAGTTCTTAAAGTGTATTTTAAATTTACTAGTTAACGAATGTGACTGGTTGATACATTTTTGTGTTTAACGGACAGAAAATTGGGAAAGATTCACTTTTCAGTCTAAGCTACAAGTATAGAGTTCACATTTGTTAGTATCCACATGCAATCAGAATTATCCTGCACGAGTCTACTGATAAATTATTTACATGTATTGCATTAGGTAGGGGTGTGTTTTTCAGTGAAGTAGTGTGCACATGTTTCAAACCACTGACATATATTTTACTTCAAATAATATAGTTGTGGTGGTCCTGTAAACTTCCTGCTCTTTAAGTTACTTGCTAGTAAGATGATAAAAAATCATTACTAAAATATTTCTGTTGAAATGTATACAAGTGTATAATAGAGAAGTTCTTTTCTGTTGTGTGGGTGAATTGTAACAAGTAATGTGCTATTCCTTACTGCAATTGACACATAACCTTAGACCAAGGTGTGAGATTTATTGATAGATCCTGTTTCATGATGAGATCAATTTGTTTCACCACTTGTAGTATCAGTGGTGGTTTATATTAAGTTGTGTCTGCTCACATTACTGTTGTTGTTGGTGCTTTGAGACTTGAGTATATCTTTGTAATTTACAGCTGGTGGGAATAAACAGTTCTGTGGTCAAACTAACTATTCTTATTATAGACGGACTCATAGATAATAGTAGCTTCAACTCTCTTGCTTTTTTTTTTTTTTTTTTTGCTATAAGGATCACTGCTTTTTCTCTTTACAATTCTGTGTACTGTTTAACAGAACATTGTGTTTGCATAGGCATTATTAAAACACGGCGATTTTATGACATGGCTTGTTGTGGATCCCTGAGTTTGTACTATAACATCTCACTATGAACTTGTGAACATTATATCAATTTGACCTGATGAGGATATCACTATTTACACTAAAGGTGGAGTTTACTCTTGATTGGCCACTGACTGTTAATTTATATATCAAACATAGAGCTCCATATTTACTTTCATGGAATTGGTACAAAAATGGAGTTAGCAACAACTATATGATTTTCTTGTTGTTTCTCCAAGTCCATTGGAGATCATGATTCCATTACATCATCATTCTCTAATGACCACCACTACCACTTACTCCAATCCTACCACAGGGGAAACGTTCCCTATCATTGGTCATGCTACTTGCGTGACTACATACCTCAAATGTCAACTTACTTGCCTCCATTTCTCCAGCTCATATATAAGCTTCACTACTCATCCACTTGTTATCAGAATGAATGGCCACAGGCAGACAGTATATACTAACAATGAGGCCCATTCAGTTGCAAAACATGCCAGTCCCCACAAACTGAATAATTTCAACAACTGTTTCACAATCAGGGCAATCCGAGTTTTCCCCAATACCATGACCTCCTCTGAAACTGCCTAGATGGGAACTAGCCTACCAGAATATTCTGGACACCAGACATCCTCCTGGCCTCAGTCTTCAATAAATTGTTTCCCCCAGACCCAACTCTTATTATAATCACAATTTATATTTCTTATATTTTATGTTTCACTTCTAGTTTTTCAAAATTTGTTTTATTTATGTATCCTCACTTAGTTATTATGTTGGTCCGCCACCTTCAATGAGAATATACCATCAAAAGTATTGATTATCGATCCAATATTTGATCTTCCTCCCTGCCCCCACCTGCTCAACCATCTGCGCCGGCTATGTCATTCACCAGACGATGGTCTCCCATTGAAACGTACTTTCCTTGTATGAAGGTTAATTCTTGGTCCTGCCATTTGGTAGAATGTGTGAATCTTGGTCTGATCTGGGCTGTGCTATCCAGTTTTCTTTTTTCCACTGTCACCAATCTTTTCTCAGCCCCAATGGTATTAATGAGCCATAATGCTACAGAAAAAAAGAGGATAAACCCTCAATGGTTGTAAATTGCCTTTGTTTCTAATTATCCAGATCAGCTTTGATGTATTTGGTATATACATTTATATCTCAATTCTTTCATATGTAAAGTATCAAATAATTTTATTAAAAGTACTCAAACTGGTAAATGAAAATTTCTAAACAGATTGAGTGAACCTGGTGGAAGAGCAGTAATGTCATTCAGTGTGACATTTGGTGAATTCTAGGTCCTATGATCTAGATTTTGGTTTTTCCATGTTTTCCCCAAAATCACTTCATAAATGCTATTAATAACCATTTTCTTTATTGCTTGATGACAATTCTCTCCTGATTCTACACTGTGGGCAAGATATGAGACACTAACAATGAATTAAACTATATAATCTAGGATGATTGTTTATATGCAGGGTGATTCAGGAGGAAAGGTAAATATTGAAGGAGGTGGTAGTATGAAAAATATTGAGTAAAAAGGTTCATATAAAAATGTTTCCAATTTCCATTCATTGGTGATACAGGTGCGGGAGTGTTATGCTTAAAATAAACCTCAGAAAGTAATCAAGAGCACATAAAAAATTCTTTATTCATACAAAAACACAGATAAAAGTTTAAATTTAATGTTTGAAAATCCCACCAACTACTTCAGTACACTTTGCATCTCTTGCAACAGTAAGTGCAGCTCTTCTGAGTGTGTCTTGGTGTATTGTTATGGGGGTTGCAGTGTTTACAGTGTGAGCAAGTAAATCGTCCCTTGTGTTTATTTTTATTCCCAATATTCTAGCACTTGTGTCTCCAAAACGAATGAAAATCAGACACTGTGTATATATGAACTTTTTTTTTTACTCAATTTTCATCATTCTACTATCTCCTTCATTATTCCTCATTCCTCCTAAATCACCCTGTGTAATAGAAAATAATTCATTCTTAATATACATATAATAATTTTACAGAGAATTTTATAAATGAAAAAAGGCTATATGAACAGACTTTCAGAGTTTTACTGTAGTCATTTATGGAATTATTTTTCTTTTATTAGACCAGTATATTTAGATGACATTCTAAAGCAACTGAACTTTCAGTTTACAAAGTGTTTGGAACTTGAGTATTTGATGTTGTTTGCTTGTATGTTTGTTTGGTTTCATGTTACCAAACAATAAACATCATTAACTTTTTTTAAAATAACTTTTCATATTTGCACTGGTGTTATACTTCCTGCCTTAATGTTGTTGATTTCCCTTTTTAATAATATATTCCTAGTTTATTTTAATTATATTGTATTTATCATTATTTCATTTTTTAGAATATGCTGGAAAATGCTGAACAAAAGAAATTAAAAATGGAACCTGTTCCTGATAGGTAAAGTATTTCCTTGTTACTAAACAGTAAGCTGCTGTTGTAGTAATTTATGTTACTTTAAAATCTAACTAAGACTTACCACAGTATTAAATGTATATCAGCCTAACATATATCATTTATCTACGGTGAATAATTTACCTGTTGCTGATAAAACTCAATATAAGCGTAGCAATTGTCTGATATTGAACGTTAAAGTTTTATATTTCTTCTGGGCAGAAATAAAGCTTAGTAATTCAGTCTCATAGTATCATTTCAAATATTTAACTCACTTAACGGCAAATACATTTGTTACTGATTAATTTACTTTTATCATAAATACAGGTGGTAATGGTCAAGAGGGGGGGAAACATTTACTTCAACTATGGCACAATCACACCAAGTATGGTGGGTGAGCGGTAACAACCTGGCCTCACATGTGGGAGGTCATGAGCTCGAACCCCTGTGAGGTCGTTCAGATTTGGGTTTTCCATGATTTCTCCAGATCAACTCAGATGAAGACTGGGTTGATTCCTTTGAATTGGCTATGGGCTAATTCGTTCCCGTTCCTTGCTCCCAGTCCATTCCCACCACTAATCACCTCAACTTCTATGAGGCATAAAGCTATAATCAATAAAGGTGGAATCTTCTAAGTTTAATAGCTTTTGTCAATTATATGATATAATGCTGGAAAATTTCATTGCATTTAGTGGAAACATATCACTTGATACATTACATAGGTTGTAGAGTTGTTTTTTTTTGTGAATCTATATGTAATTATTTTTTCTATTTCAATTATTTTAAGTTTATTTTTCCCAGTATTTATATAACACAGTCCTTCAAGTAATTGATGTTTTTGTACCTAATTATTAAACCTTTTATTGCCCGGTGAATTATTGTTTTTCCCATCAGCCTTTCTCGATGGAAGTATCTGATTCCCCATGTTTTTCCTTGGTTTCTTCAATATTGTATTTTTTTTTAAAAAAAAAAAGAAAAAGGAAAAAAGAGAAAACCAGCAGGGAATCAGCCCATTTCAAAACACTTCCTGGATGACCATGGCTTTTCTCTCAGGGTCATCCATCCCTAGCCAAGTAGCTCCAGATTTAAGGAGTTAGAAGTTCATCTTCACCGCTTCCTGTTAGGAATAAAAGTTGCTTCCATAATATCCTTTGCATTGCCCAGCAGTAATTACTTCAATATGGTTGACTCATTATTATTACTATTATCATTTAACTAGTTAATTAATTTATTTATGTACTGCTTGTTTTAATATTCCATACCATTTTGTTATATTAATAATTTTATCACCACCTGCGATATATATATTTATATATAACATCTCAGTCTTTGCAAACATATTGATATTTCACTTAGTCATGTGATAAACTTTGGCATATGCACACCTCCCGAACCACATGACTCGGTTTCAATTACACGAATAAGGTGAAAACCGAAATATTGTATACGTTTGTGTTTGACATTTATGATTTTCACTTGTCGCAACCTTCATCTTTGGTGAGTGATGAGTCATTTTCTCTTTCCTTTCTCATGTATATAGCCTAAAAGCCATATTTATTTTTCTTGGTTTCATTTGTATAAAAAGTAGCAGTTTAACATATATCTGGTATATGGAACAGATGTATCATGTGCCTGTATGTAGCTTAAGTCATAAATTTTAGTGCATATCGTTCATAAAGGATCTAACTTTTTTCTCTTTGCAGGGCAACATTTAGATTTCAACAAAACCTAGCTCAGTGTCATGACCAAGAGGATACTGGTATGTTAGAAAACATATCTGCTACGGGGCCACTGCAGTTCACATGTGCTAAGTGTCTGCAAGTTTATAATACAAGGGATTTGCTGATAAGACATGTGTTTTGTCATGAATCACTTGTAAATACTCTGCAGTATATTTGTGAACAGTTTGGGCTCATCTTCTCAGATCTGTCAACATTGTGTGCTCATACACCTTATCATAACAATGAAATTACTTTGAAGCAAGAAAGAGAACTGCAAGTTGTGTGTGCTATTTGTGCACAGGTATTTTTATCTCGGAGTTCTCTAACAAAACATGTATTTGAACATGTCACAGCTGTTTCCTGTCCATCATATGTCTGTATCCATTGCCGACAAATATTTAAAAATTTGACCGGGCTTCATCTGCACCAGGATTCCACACATCCTACTTCCTCAGTTTTGCAAACAAGGTAAGATTGAGCCATCCTATTTTAGTTTCTAGATAATGCTTAATACTTTACTCTTATAGGTTTTAGTTTAGATCTTCTTGGCTTGATATCAATGACAATAGATCAAAAGTATGTTTCATTAAAGAAGAAATGTCTGGAGGCTATGGTACCTATAAATACACACAACCTGCAAAACCTCCCGTGTAATATACCAGTTAACATACAACCACTGCCTGGTTTCAAATATAGGTTTGATCAAAATCCACTTTCCATAAGAATAAATGGCCACTGACAGACAGTATTCACATGGAACTCAAAGCACCCAGTTGCTGCCCATGCCATCACCCATGACTTAAATAATTTCAATTCCTGTTTCACAGTGCATGCCATTAGATTTGTCCCAAACATAAGCAGCATGTTCTTTCTCCATATTTTAGACCGGCCTTCAAAATTTTTATCGTCTTGTTCTGCATAATAATATATTTTTTTCTAAACTAACAATTACCATAAAAGTATCTTTATTTTTCTTTATATGGCCTTCAAGTATTAATCTTAAGGCCAGAATCGCTTTTCTTGTACCACAGTTTTTCTTATACTCAAATTGATCTTCACCTACTATCTCTTCTACTGCAGTTTCCATTTTTATATATATTATTCTGATCAGTCATTTTGAAGCCTGGAATGTTGACTTATAATGCAGCAATTCTCACATTTATCAGCTTGTGCTCTCTTCAGAAGTGTGAAGATAGTACTATTATTAAAATCAATTGAATCTCTTCCGTTTCATATTTTTTTTTATATAAGTTTAACCCTTTCCTACCGGCTATTGGAAATAAAAGGAAATTTATAATTTTAATTATATATTTATATAAAGGTACTTGAAATTAAACACAAATATTTTTTTCAATTTTTTTAACTATAAGTGCTAATTACTAAGCCAGTATTTATAAGTACCGTCAAGGACTTTATGTATCTCAGAATATAAAGAAATAGCAACTTAAATAAATTATGTTCATATTGGTATGAAATGTTCACCTCATCATATTCAACAAACCAATTCTTTTTGCTCATTCTGACACAAAAAGACATTACAGTGGAACATTTGGAATGATGCTTTGACTGTATCTTCTTCATACTACATATTTCACATCTTCATCTCATTTTTACTAATTAGGAACAGTGTATACCTCTGTTTCCCAATATTACATCTCTCATTGTAGAATAGTATGACTTGTGTTGTTTGAATGGATGAGGACTTGGTGAAATATCTGTAGATGACCTTTTCTTCTTACTGATATTCATCAAGAATTCCCAAAAATAATATATGCCATGATTTCAGTAATTTTGTGTCAGCATTGCACAACGCCATCAGGTGATCAGCAGTATCAACCCCACACATGAATGTATTGTAGTCTTGACGACTCCTGAGCATGACATTGTCGGCTTCAATCCATCTTTTTGTTTGCATATAACCAGTGGTGTAACAACAGGGTGGCAGAGTGAGAAAAATGCCATGGGACCTACTGCCGGAGGGAGCCCCCGATGACCTGCCGGTGAGGCCCTCTAGCCCAAGATCCACCCAGGTTGCCAATCAAGCCTGAGAAGCCTAAGAAGATCTGGTGAAATTGCCATGAACCCCAACCATTGTAGTTAATTGTTATACCACTATATGTAACTGTAGTTTCCTTGCTGCTATGAAAATTTGATACTAAATATACGACCTTTTTATCATACCATTTCCATTATCAAATGTCTAGGTTTGAAAATCTGTAGTCTCAACCTACTTTTTTTAGTTTGCTGTTGGCAAATAAGTTGTCAGAAAGGCTTTGTGGTTGGGCCTGATTGTCACACAACCAACAGTTCTTTTAGTTTTTATAATAATGAAACAGACAAAAAATAATTATCGTCCTGATTGCTCCATTTTTGTTCAGTCAACTCTAAGGCCATTCTTTGACCTAATGAGTAATCCAAAAATTTTGCAGTCACTTCTTCATTTTTGCCTTGATAAATTATAAACTTCTAAGAGAAGAGCTTCAATCAGAGCTTATTTCTTAAAAATGTCCATTTGAAAATATTTAAAACAGTGATAACACCAATTGTATACTTGCTAAAACTATTGACCAATAATATGTATAAAACTACCCAGAAGTCCCTGATGGAAGTCCTTGTTGGTTTTTCTCAATTATTTAGCAAAGAAACTTGAAAAACATATTTTATAGGTAAAATACATATGGTTAAATGTTCAAACTAAAAAAGTAATAACAAAAATCGATACTTACCAAGTAAATTATCATCTAATAATGCAAAGCAATGTATCACTTGTTACTCTGGTCAATATGCTATTGAGTCCCAACTTAGAAAATTAATTTCTCAGCAATTTTGTGCAGAATTAAAAAAAAAAGTTGTTATATTCTGACCTAATTATACAACAATAGATCAACAGGCTTAACAATGCAGTGGACACTGGTATTGTCAAATTATATGGTGGTAAATACAATGGTACTTATAAGTACTGTCAGGGATGAAAGTGTTAATCTGCTTGTTAAAAACTGTGTAACCACATTGAACATTGTTGAGAGACTAAAGCAGGTGGGTAAAATTTTGTCCTCAAAGCTTAGTAAATATCTCAGGAGGTATAAGAGAATATCACTTGAATGAGAGCAATATTTTATTCAGAGTATTATTGTAATGAATAATCACATCACTCGTATAAGTTCCTCCATGTTTGAGTGACTGTTTCCTTCACTCCGCTTGCCTGTGTTCTGCTCAAACATGAATGTCTTTAAGGTAAATTAATTCAATATTTGGCACTTCTATTTTACAAAATTATCTTGATAGTATCACCAGGCACACTTCCAAATACCATTAAATTCTCTACAAGGTTACCGTTGCCGTCAGCACTTACAAACTATCTTGTATACTTGAATGTTATGATCTATTTACACTTCCCTTTGAAGTAAATTTGTGCACATTTATCATTCAACTGTATCTTCAGAAATAGGTTCTTGTTTGGGGCAGCAAAGAAAACTTGAATTTAGTACTACCAGTAGTAGAAATGAAGAAAAAAAGTGATTAATGGAACAGAAAAAACAACTGCGCGCAATTTATATAACCACTGAATTCTAGAAGACTGTATGGTCGTCAAGTCTCATAAATACTGTTTGAGTTCACCAAAAAATTATTACAATATTCACCAAATGACATACGTGAACGCCATTTGCAAACTGTGTGTGTGTGTGTGTGTGTGTGTGTGTGCAGCGTCCAGCTATGCTGATTCATGTAGATTTGACTGCCACCGTAAGTAAGTTCCAAATACCTTCAAAACTGAGCACAATATCAATTAAATGTGTTAGTCGAACTTATCTCTATGTACAGTAGATATTTGAGAGATGTAAAACAAAACAATTAACTTACAAGTATGCACCAAAACGTTTCAGTATGCGGTCACCATTGGTTAGTTAAATGGAAAATCGCAAAACTGGACGTTTCTTACGACTTGAGGATAAACACATATTTGTGTACCACTTTACCTGTATATAGTATCACGGGAAGACAACGGATTGTTGAAGTCATTACGTATCACTACCTTCTAAAGTAAGAAGAAATATGAAGTAAAATGTAACACATTACTTAAACCACTTATACTCCGTCTATAATGAAAATTTGAGGTATATTAATATAATAGGGTTTAAATCCATTTCACGTTGGGATACATATGTTGTTAATATAAGGGAATTCACGAATGATTACTATTATATGAGTGTAAAACTGTATCAGTGTACAAGATCTGGACTTTAGAGTTTTTATGATCAATAGTCAGAGAAAGACAAAATCGGCGAAATTTGCATCTAAATAATTTCAATACTAAGACAAGGAAGAAAAATATTAATGATGTTTTAATAACTATTTTGATAGCTGATCATAAAAGAAAGATGATACATGTAGCACCAAGTGTGGTGGGCAAGCAGTAACACTGTGGCCTCGCAATCGGGAGGACTCAGGTTCAAATCCCAATTTGAGCCCAGATTTGGGTTTTCCATGGTTTCTCCAATCACTATAGGAAAATTTGGAATGCTACCACATGCAAAAAATAAAAAATAAAAAAATAAAAAAAAATAAAATAAAAAAACTTAAGCATCAACTTTTTTCCCATAAACATAAGTGAAAGGATGTAAAAATGAGTTGCTTGATGACAAAAAGCGTTTGAGCAATATTGCAGTGTTAATGGATTCTGATTTTATATGCTTGTTAATATATTCTTAGAATACATGAACAATTAATCTTAAACAGTAAATAGACAGAAGAGGAACTAGAAGCTATCAAATTAGGAACATAATATTTACCAAAACAAATATACTAGGCCAGTGTTCTTAAACTCTTTTGAATCTGACGATCAGTAAAATGGGGAAAACAATTCTACAACTCACTAACATATATGGGCCAATTTTTTACTTATACAACATTAACCAAATGTACCAATTGTTATTGGCATGTAATGCAGTC
>JARYHS010006964.1:13009271-13070310 GCA_031002005.1 Vandiemenella viatica | reverse complement strand
TTTCCAATATCTCGCCTAGTTCTTGAGATATACTGTATCAAAAGTGAGGTGTATTGAGTTGAAATGCTAAAGAAACATTTCGCAAAAGTCAAATTTAATGATCGATTCTTATGTAACACGAAGAGACAAATCAAAAATAAAGAATAAAATTTTTCGATATCTTGCTTAGTTTTCGGGATATACTGGGATTGGTTTGATATGCGGCCTGGACTAAACATTAATTCTGCCAAAACCAAAATGAATTAGAGGGGGGACATGCAGAATGGATATTTCAGTTTTTTTACTACCACCTGTGGTTAGATTGAAATGCGGCCTAGACCAGAATAAAAATAGTTATCTTGTTACCACACATTAACAACATCGTTTGCTTCATCAAGATTCCTAGATTACGTAGCATAATTTAACACATTTAATTTCATCTTACAATGTCCGTAAAAAACGGCAACGTGACGAAAGAAAGCACAATACTAAATTCACTGAATCGCGATGTAAAACACACCCCTTTAAATCTCATTTTAAACACTCATTAAAAAGTAATGCTAGTCTACTATGTGCAAAATAGCAAGGTATGCCGACTTTCTACACTACAAAAACAAAAATTTGAGAACAAAGTCATCCCATTGAGAGCTATCACTAAATATTTATAGACAGGCACCGAAGTTTGCAATTCTTACCGCCCACTTCAACAACGATAATTAGAATTCAACTTATTTATGAAATGATATTCCAGGTTCTTTCCTCTCTTGCCTATTTGTGCAAGTGTATGCAACACAAGATGGTATTATAAAACACTTATACACATTACAAAATGAAATAATCACAGCATCTAACACCATGTGAACATCGCATTTGTTGGGGATCTCAATATCGCTGCTGCCACCACTCCGCATGCACAAGAGTTTAAAGCCTGCTTCACAGATTTAAGGTCACTTCTCCTCCATATATTTCCTTCCTCCATGATATTTCTATTAATGAAACTAATACTTTACACTGACCAGAGAAGAAAATATTTTATTAAAATGAGGGCTTTATAAAGGGATGTCTCTATACCATTATATTCTTATTTTAGCAATGATTAAATTGCACTACATATCTGTAATATTATACTGAAACACTAAGGCATTCTGATATGTAAATGGAGACTTTCCCGGCGTATTGATTCGGAGGCAGCGAAGCCAGTCTGTTTTTGTGATTTTGAGAAGAAATATCCAAAATAGACCTGATGAAGATAACCGAGCAGGTTGTCGAAACGTCGTCGTTTTATGACACCATCCGGCTGGACTCCCGAGAAACTTTTATTGGACTAAGTCATTCTGTTTGTTTTAAGAACAGAATGAATTCATAATAACTGTGTAGAATAAATAACAGCATCTGAGCTTTATTTATTATGAGAGTGTGACGTAATACAAGTCTTATGGAATATTCATACATCAAAACAGTAGACTCAGAAGAGTTAATTATTGATTACAGATAATATCACATAAATTATCTACATCTACACATTGCAATTCACAAACACTGTGTGTGGCAGATGGTGATAAGCATTAATCCCAATTCTGTGCATTACAATCCCAAATAGGACGAGAAAGACAGGATACATAAAAGCGTCAGTATTGCATCTTCTTGAACTATATCCTTTCTGTCATTGTGACCTAATTAGTTTTGCAGCAGAAGAATTTCATTGCACTCATAAATTAAAGATTTTTGCATATTCTTCAATAAAATCAAACGAAAACGATGTTGTCTGTCCACTAAACAATCCCAGCCCAGTTTATCTATCCACTCCCACAGCTCGGAAATCCTAGCCAATTCCTTCTTCATTTCAGCGGCTAGACTGTGGAATGATCTTCCCCTAAAAATTAGAACTACCCAAAAAATCGGCCCATTTAAAACTCTTTTGAGAAAGCATTATTTATTGGAGCACTAGCTAAAAGATATCTCCTTCCATACATAACCTAATTTTTAGATTTGAATAATATTGATGTATACAGTGTCCACCTCTTTATTCTGCCTTCCCTATTTTTAGTTTGTGTCTTGTCTCTTCATCCTACTACTATTAAGTTTGTACCGTTTACTTCTTTAACTTCCACTTGCATTAGTTTATACCATTAAATTATTAACTAGTTAAACATGAATACTATTAAGTTCTAAGTTAGTATTTAATTCATAAATATTATTAAGTTTTTTTGTTAGTATTACTCTTGAATTTGATTTAGGCCAAATGTTACATTATTGTTGTATACTGTTAGTTTGTGTAAGGTGTATATTATTTATTGAAAACACCTGGTATGATGTAAGAGAGGACTTGACAGCCCTAATCTTGCCAGGCTAAATAAACCTTTAAATAAATAAATAAATTTATGTATCAATTCTGTGACTCTTTCGTATGTACTGTAACTAGCAGTCACGAATCGAGCGGATCTCTCCTATACTTTCCCTAACATGTCAATCAGTCCCTTTCATTCATCATCATGATCATTGGGGACCATCTCCAGCTTCCCCGGGTGTGGTTTACGACCCTTGGTTGTTTGCTGATGATGCGGTTATTTATAGGGAAGTAAGAAATTTGGCCGATTGCTTAGAAATTCAGTGTGATCTGGATGTTATTTTGGGTTGGTGCTCTGAGTGGCCACTTACCCTCAATTGTAAAAAGTGCAAGATAATGAGCATAACTAACAAAAAGAATTCAATTGTTCAGAAATACGAGTTAAACAATACAGTACAAGATGATAATCTTCCAGTGTCTGCTATCCAGAAAAGTTACTCTGTCCCTGATATAATTTCAGTTCCAGCCTCTTCTCTCTAAGTCCTCCTTCAGCTGGTCTGTCCATCTTCTTCTTGGTCTTCCCACTGGTCTTTTGCCTGCAACTCTTTTTTCCAAACAAGTTTTTGGTAGTTTTGTACTAGTCATTCTTAGTCTTGATTGCCTAAGTGTCTCTTCCATGGATTCCCTTAGCCCTAAGTTTGATCTAATCTCATCATTCCTTATGTAGTCAAGTCTAGTTTTTTGGAGAGCCATTCTAAGAAACTACATTTCACATGCTTGGATCCTGCTAAGGTCCCTTGAGGTTAGTGTGCATGTTTCCAAAGCAAATGTGATAATAGGAATCAGATATGATTTACACAAGACAATTTTAGTTCTTCTGGGAACTTTCATGTCCCATAGTAAGCCTCGCATGGTACTGTAGAAGTTTGCTCCTTTGGTTACTCTATTCTTTATTTCTAACTCACTTCTACCATTACTAGCAATTATGCTCCCCAGGTAGCTGAATTGGTCCCTTGCAATATGGATCCCAAACTCCACAACAATAATCAAAACAAGGACACACTAGTGTTTTTGTACACTATTTCAATTGTATGAGCATTGCAACTTCTCAAAATATGATCCGTGTGTCATAATCTAGAATCAGCTTTGCCTACAACGGAAGTTATAAGCTAGTCCCATTTTATGTTGCTTTGTACTAAAATGTCTAGTTTCTTCAGGGAATTAAATCTGTCCAATAACTGAATTTCTAATTATTGTACCCATGAACAAGCAGAGTCATTTTATTACTTATTTCCATTGCCTAGCAATTTTTGCAGCTAAAGTGTAAACTGCCATTTATGGCACCATTCCAAAATAATCACGCTGATTTTCTAAGCAATCGTCAGAGCACCTTACCTCCAAATAGATAAATACATTATCACCAGTCATAATCCTGCAATTAACAGTCACCTAGATCGTTTATAAAAATTAGGAAAGGAAGTGGTCCTATTACATCTCTTTGAGCAATGTCTGAAGTAACATCTAGCTTAGAAGAGACTTACTCATTAATAATAACATTGTGTAACCAACCACTGCAATGACTTTTCTTAAAACAAGTGAACAATAATTTAATAGAATTTTTTAATATCAGATCAGTATTTGCTCTCTATATCAAAAAAAAATATCATGATTACCTCTCAATGTATCAGATAAATAACAAGATGTAGTTTGAGGTAAGTTATTTCAAATGTTGTGTTGACTAACTGCTTCAGAATCGTTTTCACTCAAAGGTTATAGAAAATATTTATTTTAAATGAATCAAAACCTTGCATTAGAGAAACTCTTACAATCAGTTTAATACAAACAATTAACAACTATAATTAGCTTACAGCAATCAATATACCATATTGTCAGGGGTCTGAGTGGTTGTTGGCCTATTTGTGAACGTTGTGAGTGGTGGACCTCAAGTGGAGTGACCTTAACCTTCGCATTTTTTCGCCTCTACTAAGTCTTCTGCTCTTCTATGGAGTTTTTCATCTTGTGGGCTACCAATAATGGTGATTTATCAGGAATTCTGCCACCATTAAGTTTTACGGTCAGAGAACTGAGGATAGACTATCCTAGATGAGATGAAACGACGGCTAACTGGCAATGAGTCTGTTTAATGGCTACTGAAAACTGTGCATTTACAATCGATATTATGTCCTGCAAGGACTACTCCAACTGCTAGCATCTTGAAGCTAAATTCCAATATTGACTGATGGATTAAATGACTATGATGGAAGACATAGCAGCTTGATTGGACAGCATTAGCGCTAGGCTAGGCTACGAGAGATGGCGTGATCGATTAGCTAACCCATATTGACTTGTTCAAGGCTACACGAAGAATGAGAGAGGGTAATGCTACTTATTTTCCAAAGTGAACATGTATTTCTCTCAAAGCTGACCAGATTGAACCAGCCGAAGATGACTTTGCAGTAAGCATTTTTATCGAACAATAGATTGTGCTGGATTTCATCTGTCTTCACCAATCTGACCCATTGCAAGTTAGATTCACAAAATACAGCAACTATTCCACAAAATACTAATTGCTCTTAATCAAACCCTTAGGTCCAAAATGTGTTACACAATATGATAAACATTATGATGATTTCAATATAAATATTTTTGAAATAACACTAAACTGAATTGACACAAACTTATAAAAAATATTGTTTTCTTTATTATTTTATAACAAAAATAAATACAAAAATATCTTAGATACCAACACCACTTATTGTGTCAATATCATAGATATACTAAATATCATTTTACTATTGAATTCAAATAATGACTGATCTGAAGATACTAACAGATCATTAACAAAATAGTTACTTGGTTAAATTCGGAAAATTAAAATGTTGTATACACAGCTTGTACAAAATGTACGTACATGATGTGCCAATGGCTAGTAACTTTTCCGTGAAACTGCTATTTAACGTAAAACAACTAAAAAAAATTTATAATCAGAAATTTCTTTCATCCCAAACTGCCATAAAATACATTTCACACTAATAATAGCCAGTTAAATAACCATTTGAAACATATTATTCTGTAATAGGAATTTCTAAAATCAGCTAAAAAACAAATTAAATTAATAACATTAATTCATAATTCTGTCAATACACTCGCATATCTACAACTACAAACACAATAATTGCACTTTATTATACTTAGATATAAGAAAAAGTTATGATGATTGATAGTTAAAGACAAAATTAATTATACCTCTTATTCCTTTTAGGTTTTTTGATTACATAAAATCGAAACACCATGCAAATAATACAACAAACTCCAAAACCTAATTGACATTAGAAACCAACATTGCTCTGTAATTTTTGAAAAAATGTGTATAACTGATTGAATTACTTAATTCATTTTGGAAACGTCAGCTAGATATATAAAAGCAATCATAATATCTAACGATTACTATATTATAAAAATGATTGTCCACAATAACTGGGTTATTTTAAGTCTGTTTTGAAGGATTTTGTGATGAATAAAATAAAAAATTCCATCAAGAAAAAACTGAGTTCTTTGGAACAAATGATACAATGCTGGTCAAGAGGATAAGAAATTATGAAACATTTTGCAATAACTTTACAAGTAAAATTAATATTTAGAATAACTGAATTAATTGACAATTTAAGGATACACAGGCTATGTAAAAATGTATTCCATACACAACACAAAATACCATAATAACAATAACTTTCATGGATACAAACACAGTGATACTTTTATAATTAAAAATCAAAATAATAATATGCACATTTAACTTAAAGAATCAGCTGATATCATTTAAGACCACCAGTTAACTAAATTGTTTTAAATGAAATTCACAAGAAATTGATCCTTTATATGAATGAACTAGTACCCTCTGCGATCCATAGTCCACATAAAATATATTCGACGAACATCACAAGAACACGCGCAAAACTAAAACTGGATCCATAACTTCTATTACTATCTTCGAAAAATTACACAAGTAAATAAGAAATGTTAAAAATGAATCCAAATATGAATCTTAAGGGATCAAGACTCTGTAAAGGTTTTCCACAAAAATCACAAGAAAATGGTTGCTCTCCAGAATGATATCATGTATTTTAAGATTTGTAGAATCTCTAAACGATTTACCACAAATATCACAAGAACGGACGTTCTCCAGAATGAACCCGCTGATGTTTTTTAAGGTGTCCAGCCTCTGTAAACGATTTATCACAAATATCACAAGAAAACGGACGCTCACCAGAATGAAACCGCTGATGTCTTTTAAGGTTTCCTGACTCTATAAACGATTTACCACAAATATCACAAGAGAACGGACGCTCTCCAGAATGAATCCGCTGATGTTTTTTAAGGTCTCCTGACTGTGTAAACGATTTACCACAAATGTTACAAGAAAACGGACGTTCTCCAGAATGAATCCCCTGATGTCTTTTAAGTGTTCCAGGCATTGTAAACGATTTACCACAAATACCACAGGAAAATGGACATTCATCAGAATGAAACCGCTTATGAAATCTAAGTGTTACAGACTCTGTAAACGATTTACCACAAATATCACAAGAAAAAGGACGCTCTCCAGAATGAAACCGCTGATGTTTTTTAAGGTCCCTTGACTCTATAAAAGATTTACCACAAATATCACAATAAAACGCACGCTCTCCAGAATGAATCCGCTGATGTCTTTTAAGGTCTCCTGACTGTGTAAACGATTTACCACAAATGTTACAAGAAAACGACGGACGGTCTCCAGAATGAATCCTCTGATGTCTTTTAAGTGTTCCAGGCCTTGTAAACGATTTACCGCAAATGCCACAGGAAAACAGACATTCACCAGAATGAAACCGCTGATGAGATTTAAGTGTTACAGACTTTGTAAACGATATACCACAAATATCACAAGAAAAAGGACGCTGTCTAGAATGAATCCACTGATGTTTTTTAAGGTTTCCAGACTGTGTAAATAATTTACCACAAATATCACAAGAAAATGGACGTTCTCCAGAATGAATCCGATGATGTTTTTTAAGGTTTCCAGACTCTGTAAACAATTTACCACAAATATCACAAGAAAATGAACGTTCTCCAGAATGAAGGTTTTTAAGGTGCCCTGTCTGTGTAAACGGTTTGCCATCAATGTTACAAGAAATTGGACATTCTCCATAATGAAATCGCTGATGTCTTTTAAGGCTACCAGACTGTGTAAACAATTTACCACAAATTTGACAAAAAAAGGGGTATAAAAATGAATTGTCACAAATATCAAAAGACAATGGGCATTTACTTCGATGATTACTTTTGTACCGTCTAAGAGAACAATACTTAGTTAAAGATTTTCCGCAACATTCACCTGAATTTGGGAGTTGGCTGTTACTACTTCTGTTGGTAGTTGGCTGCACCTCTAGACGTCTTTTTTGAAATTCACTGGCAAAATTTTGCTGCTGATCATTGTAACTATGTGTTGTGCAGTCCCTATGAACAGGAAATTTGTATGTTGGAATGTGGTGGACATATTACACTGGCAAACTATATTAATTAGCAACTTATAGATATGATATCAGTTTTATTACTTGTAAGCTGAATTCTTATGACATCCATATTTTATTATTATTATATACAATCATACATTGTGTAATGAACTGTGCTGTACTAATACAAAATGACTTTATATAGTTAAACTGAAGAAACCTGATGACTAAATTTTTAGAAAAAAAACAAAATCAATTTTAGGAAATAATGCTTAAAAACACTTGTGTATTCTAAAGTAAACAATTATATCAGCAACTAGTGAATTATAAATTTACTAACTTAAGACACTGATAAGGTAAACTGTGTATCTATCAAACAATAACAAAAACAAAATTTACATAATCAAAAATTTTATAGTTTGTTCCTTAGAGAAGCCTAAAATGAATTAATTAAAAGACTTTAATAGCTGAATAGACCAGTGACCTTTCCAATGGAGTAATATGATTGCATATCAATAGTTCTTTTATTTTTAAAGTAAGCAGTGAATACCACAGTAAAAATATGAAATATGAGTTACTTTCCACTAACATCACTTTCACAAAATTGTAAATAACCATTTTTTTATTAAAAAGCTCAGATCATCCCAAGAAATAGACCAATAAGTATGTGGCGGAAACACATTGTGGCCTCAATAGTTGTCAGCACAGTTCCATTGTCGTCGTGGCGGCTGCTAACGCAATAGCAACCATGCTTGCTGACAAGTAACCGGGCAACGATAAAACAGCCAGAGAAGACACCGTTGGAGAGGCGTACTAAATACAGAGACGACATTGCCGCCAATACAGAAGCCGAAAGTAATATTAACATTCGCATTGTTATGTCATTTCAATGTAATGTGTTATTGGTTATATTAAATGCATGGATAAGAGGTTCGTCTTCCATATTGTAAACCACGATATTGTTTATATGGGCAACATAACCCCATAATTGGTGACCCAGACGACGAAAAATCCGTACTCTTCTGATCAATGGACGAACTCCAAGAACAACTACGCCAGCTACAGGAGCAAAATAACATTCTGCGACAGCAAATTCTTCAACAGCAACACTCGCAATCTACAGTATCGCAGGTTGGCACATCTGTTAACCGTCTTGCCGTGAAATTGCCAGTTTTCTGGCCGGACAAACCGGCACTGTGGTTTGCACAGGCAGAAGCACAATTTGGCATCGCGGGCATTATGCAAGATTGGACGAGGTACGCTCTTATAATTTCACAACTAGACAGCCCCTATGTGACCGAAGTGGAAGATATTATAACAAATCCACCTCCTGAAAATGCATATGAACACTTGCGTAACGAGTTAATTCGTCGCCTCTCTGCATCAGAAGAGCAGCGAGTTTGCCAGCTGTTAATGGAGGAAGAGCTTGGTGACCGAAAACCATCCCAGTTTTTAAGACACTTAAGTTCACTAGCTGGTGCCACTCAAGTGCAAGACAATCTCCTCTGGCAATTATGGATCCAGCGCCTACCACCACAGGTACAAGCTATCTTGCAAACTGAAGCCGACACACCACTAGACAAAGTTGCAATACTAGCCGACAAAATTATGGAAGTTTCTACACCTGCTCTGCACGCCGATGTTAATGCTATCGGCTTGATACCTGCTAATACCGAGGTAAGTCAACTTGCAAAGCGCATAGAAGAACTTTCGCAGCAGTTGACTACATTGCAAGCCTCATTTCGTACACGTTCTCGAAGCAAGCCCCAGAAGTAGTGGCACGCTCACAACAGCCGCGATTCTTCGCCGCGTACTGACACCTCTCAGATTTGCTGGTACCACCGCCGTTTTCACGGCCAAGCTCGCAAATACCAACAACCATGTAACTTTAAGTTAAACCCCAACGGCAGCCAGTGATGGCGGTAGACGGCTGCCCAACAGGTGGTAACCGCCTTTGTGTCTTTGACAGAAATAGCAGACAAAAATTTTTAATCGATACTGGTTCTGATTTATGCTGTTTCACGAAAAAATTTGTAAAGGGGCGTCATCAACGCAACAAATATGAACTTGTAGCGGCAAATGAATCTACTGTTCATACCTACGGCACTTTGTTTCTCAAGCTGAACCTCGGTTTGCGGCGCGATTTACCTTGGAGATTTATAATAGCTGATGTAGCTGTTCCTATCATAGGCTCCGATTTCCTTGCACATTATCACTTGCTCCCGGATTGTCTCAACAAGTGTATCATTGACAGCTTGACAGGGTTGTCAGTGCCTGTACAGCCGGCTAACTGGAAGCAACCTAGTGTGAAATTACTAAAGGCCACTACTGTTTTTCATGAAATATTGCGAGATTTCCCGGATCTCACGCGCCCACCTGGAATGCCGAGAGAAATAAAGCACTCTACCGTACATTTCATTCGTACAACACCTGGACCACCTGTCTCTTGTCGTGCTCGTCGCCTCGCTCCAGACAGTCTTCAGATTGCTAAGAAAGAGTTTGAAGCAATGTTAATGGAGGGCACAGCGCGCCGCTCACAGGGACCATGGTCCTCGCCTCTTCACCTGGTCCCAAAGAAAGACAAGGGTTTGCGTCCCTGTGGAGACTATCGAGCTCTAAATACACGGACAATTCCAGATAGGTATCCACCTCACCATCTCCGTGATTTCAGCCACCAGTTGCGTGAATGCACTATCTTCCCATTCGGCGACCTAGTCAAAGCCTACACTCAGGTTCCTGTGAACCCAGACGACATTCCAAAGACAGCAATTATTACACCGTTTGGACTTTTTGAGTTTCCGTTTATGTCTTTTGGGTTGCGGAATGCTGGACAAACATTTCAGCGTTTCATTGATGAAGTCCTATCTGACTTAGACTTCACTTTCGCCTATGCAGCCAACATATTGGTATTCTCTACAGGCCCTGAAGAACACGAGTGCTATCTACGATCACTATTCCAAAGGCTGTCATCTTATGGGATTCTCGTTAATGCTTGTAAGAGTGTTTTAGCCTCTCTAAGCGTTACCTTCCTGGGATACGAAGTCTCTGCCGCTGGCACTCGACCACTACCAGATCGGATCAGCGATCTGCAAAACTTCCCCCTTCCAAAGACAGTCCGTGAACTCAGACGCTTTTTGGGAGTGGTGAACTTTTACCGCCGTTTCCTACCTTCAGCAGCAGAATACCAGTCTTCTCTCCACTCGGTAGTATCCAACCTACGAGGCTCTCAACCTGTACCTTGGAATCCGAACCTGGAAAGCACGTTCAATGCCTGCAAAGCCAGCCTTGCCAAATCGACGCTACTAGTTCATCCCGATCTCAACGCACCTCTAGGATTGTTTACTGATGCTTCCAACACAGCTGTAGGGGCTTGTCTACAACAGCATGTAAACGCTACATGGCAGCCGTTAGCCTTCTTTTCTAAGAAGCTTTCACCAAAGCAATCTGAATGGCCAGCGTACTATCGCGAGTTACTCGCTATCTATGAAGCCGTTCAATACTTTCGGCACATCTTGGAAGCCCACCAGTTTACAATTTACACCGATCACAAGCCACTTACGTACGCGTTTCAACAACGCCGTGACAAGCTCCCGCCTGTGCAACTGAATAAATTATCCTTCATTGCGCAGTTCACCACCAACATTGAACACAATGAAGGTTCTTCCAATGTAGTCGCAGACGCACTGTCCCGGGTGGACGGAATCGCAGACAGAACCTTGAACTTTTCCGCTCTGGCAGGCTCTCAGAAGGACGATCCGGAAATCCGTTCTTTCATCAATGGCGAAACATCACTTCGTTTGAAGCAAGTCCCAGTACCTCTTCTGTGACACATCAACCGGAAAACCCAGGTCCTTTATCACCACATCATTCCGAAAAGCAGCTTTTTCCTCTGTTCACGGCCTGAGTCAGAACGTTTTGTCTGGCCTAACATGGCGAAAGATTGCCGCGCATGGGTCCGAGCCTGCCAAGATTGTCAGCGCGCCAAAGTTACGCGTCACACAAACGCACCAGTCGGAAACTTTACAGTGCCATCTGCCCGGTTTCAACATGTTCATTTGGACATAATCGGACCACTTCCAGCGTCAGGAAACTATCGTTATTGCCTAACAGCCATCGATAGATTTACTCGCTGGCCAGAGGTCTGGGCTTTAGAACGCATCACTGCATATAACGTTGCCAACGCATTCGTAGCATACTGGATTTCATGATTTGGATCACCTCTATGTATTACCACCGACCAAGGCAGGCAGTTTGAAACTGTACTGCTCCGGAACCTGGGGCTCTTCACTGGAACGATAAGCACCTGCACCACTGGCTGGCACCCCTGCTCAAATTGCATGGTGGAGAGATTCCATCGTTAACTCAAAGCAGCTATTATGTGCCATCCCGGTATGTCATGGCTGCAAGTCCTTCCCATCGTTCTTCTTGGTATTTGTAGTGGATACAAAGAAGACCTCGGCACCTCTTCTGCCGAACTTGTGTACGGTGAACCACTACGTCTCCCAGGTGAATTACTGTGCACCGCAATGGAAGAATGTATAGAAGATACATCCGACTTCGTGGACAAACTACGTCAACAAATGCGCAGACTACGTCCAACACCAGCCACCAGACATGGTCACAGTACGACCTTTGTTTTCAAGGACCTTGAAACATGCACTCACGTGTATCTTCATGATAATTTGGTACGTGGTGCCCTGCAGCCACCATATACTGGCCCACACTGTGTATTAGATCGCCAGGATAGAACTTTAACTGTTTTGAACAAAGATAAACCAGTACGTGTCACCAAAGAAAGAGTGAAACCTGCCTTTCTGCTTAATGACGATTATCCTAACATTGAACGTAGTGCTGTGACAGAACTACTTAGTACATCAATCAACAAAGCAAAGACAACTACAGATCACGATATGCCAGACAACCCAAGAACCACAAAATCCGGTCGCCAGGTAAGGTTCCTCAAACATCTTCAGCCATAGCCTCATCAACTCCGTGGGGGGCTGGTGTGGCGGAAACACATCGTGGCCTTAAAAGTTGTCAGCACAGTTCCGTTGTTGTCGCGGTGGCTGCTAATGCAGTAGCAACCATGCTCGCTTACAAGTAACCAGACAACGATAAAACAACCAGAGAAGACACTGTTGGCGAGGCGTACTAAACACAGAGACGACATTGCCACCAATACAGAAGCTGAAAGTAATATTAACAGTCACATTGTTATGTTATTTCAATGTAATGTGATGTGTATATGTATATGTGTTATTGGTTATGTTAAGTGCATGGATATGAGTTTCGTCTTCCATATTGTAAACCACGATATTGTTTATATGGGCAACATAACCCCATAAGTATATAGATTTTCATTACAAGCCCCTATGTATCACAAGTTTGATAGACATATTTACAAGCTAAATTAACAATAAAATGATATATTAGAATGCTTTTTTTGCTTTTCAGTTTTCAGAAATAATCTGATCCCTAAACAAATGTTTCACATAGTTTAATTAATATTCAATTGCAATCTGTAATATTAAGCAATTCTCTACCTTCATTGGTTGAAATGTTTTGCTCTGGAGAGTTAAGATGTCAACATTATAAAAAATCATCACCAGGTCTGTCAGCACAGATTGTAGTTGGAAACCAACCACTTGAATGAACCAACATATTAAAGGTGTTAGGCAGAGATATACCACGATATTTTGCCTTGGAACTGCGCGGATGTCAGGGCTGGAAAAATCTAGTAAATGCAATACGTGTTCGAATCTGTAGTACACTTCACTCAGTTTCCCCTTAGCCAAAGTACTTTCTTAAGCAGGAAAAATGTCATATTCAGATAATTCTTTTTCTTGCACATCTGACGATTTTTTATTGACATGTTCCAAAAAGTTATACTTTGTTACAATTGTTGTTTTCTGATTTGCGAGACTACCAACACAAAGAATTTTCATTTCAGTTAAAAAAATAATGGCCCTAACCCTTCAAATAGATGCAATCAATTTCGTCTGTTTTCTGATGCATATCAATTGGTTTCTAACCACCATGCAGCTTTGAAAGTTCAATATTAACCTCCTGAATGTGGTTAATTCTTTGTTGTTGTGAATTTTTATCTGTTGATCAAATATTGTTTAGAGCACTTTGATAAATTATATGCTTTGTTTTTAAAAATTAATTCCTTCAGATTCTTTCAAGTTGAATTCCATTACCAACAAAAACAATTGCGAAGTGCTCAACCAGAACTGAATAGTGACACACTTTATATGGAAGCACTGCAGATGGCAAAAAGAGAAGCTACCAACCTCCAAGGCTGAATACTGAATAATACTTTGTCTCTATGGTGCAATGGTGGACCCACATCTCCTAGTAACAAAATAAAGTATAAAACTGTTGGGGCGATTGATAAAATGGTCTACAAATTACTAAGAACGAAATAACTTCATTTTCAAAACTGTACTTTCTCAGCATTTAACATCCATTTTTATTCCCAGCAATCAGGGAGTTATATATCTGCTATTTGACACAGCTTTAAACATTAGTAGTCTAATACTTTATCATTTCTTATTTTTTATATATTTATACATTGTTGCCCAAACCTAGGCCTTCAAAAGGATTATTTTCTGTTCTCACTCGATTTCTAAAAAAGTTGAATGTGAAGGAACAAACTGATGATGAACTTTATATAAGTTCAGATGAAATTTTGTTAGCCATGAGGTAACCTAAGCAGAGAGTTTTATGACAGAATATTTCGAGGAGACACACAAAGTGAGCTATTTTTGGCCATTTAAAAAATTACTTAAGTGAAACTGTGGCAATTTGACATGTGTTTCTTAAAGATAAAAAAAATAAACTCTTCATTAACTAGCACTTATTCGTCAGATTTCAAGAAGCCATTAATAGCAAAACAGACTTTAGCTTCACGGGGATACTTCTCATTTCTCATGGCTCAAAGCCTCTTTGACTTCAATAGAGACTGGAAAGCAAAGGGAGTCAGGAGTTGGAAGGAATTAGGCACTTGCAGTTTTGAAGAAACCATCCCGACATTTGCGTGGTGTGGTTTCATGCCAAATGATTCAAGGGAAAAAATAATTTAGCAGCAGCATGGCACCTTATCTCTCAAATCTAATTTTTCCTGTCACTGTGAGTCACTTAGGTTGGTGGACGAAGTATTTCACCGCACTCGTACGTGAGTGTAACCATGTTTACCACTAAGTTCAAACAAATTGTGTGATATCTATCTACCAGAATGTCCTAGCCAATCTACTAATGAGCTCTGAGACACATTTGTAAGAACCGTAGCAACCATTCATAAATCGAGCCGCTCTTCTCTGCACTTTCCCTACACTGTCAATAAACCCTTAATGAAACAGATCCCAAATGGCCCAACAGTATTCCAAATATCCAGATTGGCCTAAATTCATAACAGGACAATTACATCAGATAGCATCACATTCTCTAAGACAACTGCGTATATACAAATTTCTAATTGTTATTCATAGGATTAGACATAACTTGTCATTGGATTAAAGTGATGATAATCAGGTGGCTGTAATTCCAGTATTAGTGTAAAAATTTGGCACAAGAAATTAACCTGTTACAACATTTAAAAAGAATTGTTGCAGCACAAATATAACATAAGAAGTCCTACCTTTGTCTGCTTTGCGAAGTTCTGCTAGTGTATTTATGCATCTGTAGTTTCACCTCATCGTCAAACACTTCAGAGCACTGTGTACAAATGTATAAAGGGGCAGAAACAGCCAAGACATGGCAGAAGACGTGTTTTGTTAGAGAACACCGAGATACAAATGTCTGTGCACAGAATACACACGCAAGTTCCAATTCTGGAGTTGCTTCAAACAAGGATCTGAAACCAATAGAGAAAAGATATTTAGTTCGCTTACTACAAAACAATGGATTCAAAATAATAAACAAGTATATCAAAATATCATACATTATATCGTAAAATATAAAAGCAATAAATATTCTGAGATATTTAGATTAATTTGTAGAAAATTTTTTCTTTGTTGCTTGTATCTTTATAGCCATTTTAATCTTAGTTGTAATATGCAGTATTAGGCAGTGATCACTTTTTTGGAAATGTTGTGCGCTCAGCCAATTTCATGGCATTCCTGTTTGCACATTGAGAAGCAGGCAACTGGGCGTCACTAAGCTTTTGACGAGAGGATACGCACAAAGCTTGATTTGTGATCCAGTATGATAGGATACAGGACGAAACAGCATACATATACTTGGATAACACTGCAACATGTATGGTTAAACACATTTTTGTTGTTGCTGGTAGTGAATTATGGAACAAAACCTGAGATAACCAGCAACATAGTTATATCAAACATAGGGAGAATTATGGTTCTCTTAGAATGAGTGTGGTACCACTTAAAGAAAGCTATATCAAAATCCCCATATAAAGACTTCAACTAAACCTATTTGCAGACATTCAGTATTTAGGTACTTAAGTTATTGGTTGGATAAATATTTAAATTTTCAAGCCCAACTCAATAATACAACAGAAAGAGCAATCAATGCCATGAATAAAAATACTGGTGTGAATCCAAAAAAATATTTACTAATTCAATCCACGTAATAAGAAAAACCGAGGGTAGCTGGTCAATGGTAACTCTCTGCACTAGCATTCAGGAGGGTGCAGGTTCAACTCCCCACACTGCTGTTTGGAGTTTAGTTTTCCATGGTTTCCCTTAATCATTCCAGGGAAATAGCAGCGCAGTTCCTTTAGAAATGCCATCGCCGTATTCCTTTCTTATGCCTAGTCCATTAATGCATCTGATGACATCAGCATTGACAAGTTATAGATCCCGAAGAAACAATAACAAAATAGATAATTTGAAAGTATCCTAAGAAACTCTTATAACCATATTTAAATATTATTATTTCTATTGTCCCTTTCTACACCACAGGTTGACAATAAGTGTGCTATCTTCACAGAATAATCATATCAATTAGTACCAAAAAACATTAATATTAAATTATGTACTAAATTGAATTCAATACACAAATTATTTTTTACAGAATCTGTGTTGAAAATTGCGTTTTGATAGTATATATTAGGGAAGCATGGAAAAAATCAGTTGTGAAAAATATCGTAATGCATTGCATGTTGTTTGCAATAAAAATGTATTGAAGTGGTCAATTTTCAATAGGATGTGCAGTTCCTTTTGTACGTGCGAGTTTGGATGCAAGTTTGAGTGATCTTGTGGAGTGTGACAGTCAATTTGTGCAAGTATATATATAGGTTATTAAGTGCTTACTTGTATGTAGACATAAGCTGGTAGATGTCTGCATATGCAAGTTGATGCATGAAAGCAAGCTAGAGACTAAATGCATTCAGTATATGTGTATGTCTTAATGTGTGTGGTTTGGTGAGATGAATGGCTGGGGAAGATGACTGTGTATATTGAGTCATGACACACATACTATCACACAAAATGATTTGAACAGAATATTACTGAAATTCTGAAGTACACTCTTATTTCTTGAAGCCTATAGAGTCACCATTAGTCAACAGATGCAACTTCAACACATCAAAACCTGAGGCATCAGGCCACTCTGTGATAAACAGAATAAGCACGAAGCATGGGGGACTTCATTTATTAAATGATCGATATAAGAGCAGATTAGTCTGATTCAAATCTAAAGGTAAGACAAGACAAAGGAGTGGATTCATCTTCCAGTTCCCACATCTACAAGCAATCCATGGTCACAATACAAGGAGCATGACAAATTCGAAGGACAACCAGTAGACCGGAAACAAAATGGTTTTTTATGAGCAGGAAATGAGCTGGACCAAATGCTTGTGTAACTTTTAGCTCCACATACCCCTATGAAATTTCCCAGACAATGGTGGACCCTCTTAACAAAAAAAGTCTGACTTTTGTTTTTAGCTCACCTATTGGCAACAATGAGTGATATTCAACACTGTGCATGTTATACACCTGAGATAGCAGTTGACCATTATGTAAATTTTGACGTGAACCCCTATGATCGACTGGCAGAACCTGCGGTTCACGTACCCCACTTTGAGAGTCTCTGAAGTACACAGTTTCATATTTCTGTCTCCATTCACCATAACATTCTTTAGCATGAAATATACTGAAGATTTGTTTTGAAATGAAATTTATAATGACAAATATGTATTAATGAGATAAGTTGGAATTGCCTGTTCATAAATGAAACAGATGCTCATAAAATCAGATTTCATGTAACAAATCTGAAATCATCTGCCTTATTGAAAACTATAATGCATACCATTGAATTCTTGATATCTAACTCTCAGAGGAACTGACTTTCAATCCTAGTCTAGGCAAGAAGCATCTGATGTTCTATTAGTTTGTTACAATTATCAAACATTTGTTTGATACCAAGGCACTGCTTTGTTACCAGAAGCAATCCTTTAATAGCAATAATAACACAAAATTTGATTTGGTAAACCTACTTTTCACTAAGTAGAAGTTTTCATATTTGGGAAATGCTAGTTATCCAGACTATTTTGCCATGGCTGCCAAATAAAGTTATATTAAAAACAGATACAGGAGAAGGTACATTATTCTCAGAAGCTATTTCAGAAGCGCTCTTAATTTATAACAGCACACATATAACAAACAACACAATATCGACAAAGGCTAATGCATATCTCCTTATTTCTAATTATGCATAACTTGCCATTTGCTTAGATTTATGATGATCAGGTACATATAAATCTACTTTTAGTGCAAAACTTCTCCTTATGACACAAAACCACTTAAAGTTAAAAAGGACTGAAATCAAAACGCCAAAAAAATAAATATTAAATAGGAGATACAGAACTTACCTGCTTTGTGATGTGCTGCCAGTATATTTATGAATCTGTAGTTTCACTTCATCTTCAAACACTTCTGAGCACTGTGTACAAATATATATATGGGCAGAAACAGCCGACACATGGAAGACGTGTTTTGTTAGAGAGTACCAAGATGAAAATGTCTGTGCACAAAATGCACAGGCAAGTTCCATTGCTGAAGGTGCTTGATACAAGGATCTGAAACATGTAGAGAAAAGAATTTTAGTTTGCTTAATGCAAAATATGGATTAAAAATAATAGATAAGTATATCAAAACAACATACACATGAAATATTAAAGCAATAATAATTCTGAGATATTTAGATTAATCATTACAACATTTTTTCATCGTTGCTTATGATATACTTATATCCCTATAGCCATTTCAGTCTCAATTGTAATATGCAGTATTAGGCAGTGATCACCTTCTTGGAAATGTTGCGAGCTCAGCCAATTTCATGGGATTTCTGTTTGCACCTTGAGATGCCTGAAAATGGCCATCACTAAGATTCTGACCAGAGGATATGCATATGGCTTGATTTTTGATCCAGTATGACAGGATACAGGACTAGAAATAGCATACCTAATATTGGACACCACTGGAACCAGTAAGATTAAACACATTTTTGTTGTTGCTGGTAGTGAATTTTGGAACAAAACCTGAGATCACAAGTAACATAGTATTTATCAATCTTAATGAGAGTTATAGATGTGTTAGAATTAGTTTGGTACCACTCAAAGAGAGCTTTATCAGAATCCTACTATAAAGACTGTATCTAAACCTATTTGTAGACATCCAGTATTCAGGTACTTAAGTTTTCGGTTGGACAAATATTTAAATTTTGAAGCCCAACACCATAAGACAACAGGAAGAGCAGTCGATGCCATGAATGAAAACACAAGAGTCAGAGTTTAGACCTTTTTTCATGGACTGACACGGCCACATCTTGAGGTGTGTGCTGGTAAAGAGAAGACCGACGGCACACTAGGGCACACTGTTTACCATAAGGCTACTCACACGAACCAATATTTACATGCCTCCAGCTGCCACCACATATCAGAGTGGGAAGGAGTGATAAATACACTGGTCTTCAGAACACGTGTGATTTATAACAAAGGTAGTTTGTCTGCTAAACTAACACACCTCAATAATGTGTACCAAAGAAATGACTATGACAACCACCAAATTCGGCACGCTTTCAGGCAGAAGACCATTCGAGAACCAACTGACGAGGAAAACAAACTGAGAGTCACAACCTTCATCCCTTATGCCTGTTTTGTTTCGAACAAGATTGGCAGAATTCTACACCTGACAAAACGTCAAGTAAATTTACACCCCGCCAGCCAAAGCACTTCTTGACTCTGTTAAAGACAATCTGGGACTTTAAGAAACCTGGCGTATACCACATACCATGCAAGCGTGGAAAACTATACATCGAGCAGACAATTCGCACAATAGAAGAATAGTGCACAGAAAATAAACGGCACACTGAGGTACAGCACCCGTCAAAATCAGCAATTGCGGAACATTGGCTAGAGACCTAGCATACTATCAAATATGAGGACACCAAAGTCCTGAGAAACACATCTCACTTTTGGGACTGTGTATACGAGGAAACCATTGAGATGCGGCAACAGAATAACCTTGTCAACAAAGACATCGGGTTCCAACTCAGCCAAGCATGGAACCCAGCACTCAAGTGGCTCCAAAAACACCAGAGCCAAGGCACAGTGTGCGACGGAGGTGGAATGCAGACTGAAGATCACTGCTCAACACGTCAGAGCGTACCACCCCCACCACCACTAACTGAGAGGCACGGCGGGAGTGGAGGGGATGGGTCGAAGGGTATAAATTGCGCTACGGCAGGTCCTACCCAGCAGTTGCGTCTTGGACTGCTTTCCTCACACTGTTCAGCAGATACAACCTGAAGATGATGACACATTTCACAATCGAAAAATCAATATAAACTATAAACAATTGATCTGGCCATACGCCAGAAAGATCTTTAAACAATGAACCCAATATTCACTAAGACAATTTCATATATCCTTATTTGCAATTGTTAAAAACATCATTATGCATAATTTGTCATTTGCTTAAATTGATGACAGTCAGAGACACATAACTCTAGTTTTCAAGCAAAACTTCTGCTTACAAGATACAGCCACTACTAGTTAAAAAATATTGAAATCACATATCTTACCTTCTCTGTGAAGTTCTATTAGTATAGTTATGAATCTGTAGTTTCCCCTCATCTTCAAATACTTCGGAGAGAGTAGAAATATATAATGGAGCAGAAACAGCCGAGACATGGTGAAAGACGTGTTTTGTTAGAGAGCTCCAAGATACAAATGTCTGTGCACAGAATGCACAGGCAAGTTCCAGCATCAACGGTGCTTCAGACAAGGATCTGAAACAAATAGTGTCTAGAATTTTAGTTACTTTACAAAAAAATGGATTAAAATTAATACACAACTATACGAATATAGCATAAATGTCACAAGAAATACGATTAAACAATAAAAATTCCGAGATCTTTATATAAATCAATATACCACTTCCTTCACAGTAACTCATTAGCAACTCATAACACATATCTGTATCGTAACATGAGGCATCAGACAGAAAGTAAGCACTACAACTGTCTAGGGCATTTAAAAGAGAAGAGTCTATGTAACAAACATTTTTTTACTTATGGCTATACACCTAGTTGACTTCAGTCATTAGAGGCGGTATGGGATTGGGCACAAGGAACTGGAAGGAATTTGGCCATGGCCTTTTGAAAGAAGCATCCCAACATTTGATTGGAGTGATTTTTATGCCCGGATGGGTATCCGAACCGGCGTCCTCCTGAATGTGAAGCCAGAGCATAACAGCTCACCCGCCACTCTCAATATGCAACAAACAAAGGCACATGAAGCTAAAGGAATGAACCTCAACCAATATGTATTACAAGTTTCCATATCGTCAGAATAGAAAAAAACGAAAAAGTAGTCATTTTTTGGACATATTCAGAATATGGAATATTTCATGGGATTCCTGTTTCCACCTTGTAATACTCAAAAATGGCCATCACTAAGCTTCTGACTGGAGTATACCCACAAGGCTCAATTCGAGATCCAGTATGCTGGGATTGAGGACTGGAAACAGCACACGGATACTCCAGACAACTCTGGAACTGCTAGGATTAGCTGCCTTCCCCAGTGAACATTTGTTGTACGCAAAAAGAAAGTTTTGAACAATGCTAAGAATAGCAATTTAGCAATCTCAGCGAATGATGTAGTTATGTTTAAGTTTGGTCATCAGTGTAAAAACTGAATACAACCTATCTGAAGAAATCCAGTATACAGGTGTATAAGCTCTTGGTTGCCGGAGGATTTAAATTTTGAAGGCAAATGCAAGAAGACAACAGGAAGAGCAATGGATACCATAAATAAAAGTAACAGTGTCACAAAATACCAACTACTCGAATCGACGTAATAAGTGAAAACCGAGAATTGTGGGTGAGTGGTGATGCTCTGGCCTTGCATTTAGGAGGAAATAGATTCGAATAACCAAGGAGCCATCTAAATTTCAGTTTTCTACAGTTTTTCAAAATAACTCCAAGAAAATGGCAGGATGGTTCCTTTAGAACTGGCATCGCCCAATCATCCTCATTCCTTATCCCCAGACCTCTCCCACCTCCAATGACTTCGACACTGAAGAGGTGTGAGGCCCCAACAAAACAAAAATCAAAAAATTGAAAGGAACCACAATATCCATATTTGTATATTATTATGTCCCCAGATTCTTTCTATACTGTAGGTTAACCTTGAATATTTTATTACAACTTTGATAGAATTTATCTCATGGAATGTTTTATAGAATTACCGTACTAAGTAGCTCCATTGTTCTCTAAGCTAATCGCATATATTCGAAAATCAGAATTGTCAAGAAGAGCTAATGACTGTTCCCTACATTAGATTATGTTCTAAATTGAAATCAATAAACAAATTATTTCTAAATGGAATTCATTATCTGTCTTACAAAATTGTGATTCAAACAGTAAGTACAGGTCAAACATGAAAAAGTATTCATGAAAAGAAATACAGAAATAGATTACATTTTGGTTGGAGTAGACACGTTAAAGTGGTCCATGTTGAGTAGGACATGCAGTTCCTCTCCTGTATGTTGGTCTGGATGCACTCTGAGAGTGTGAGTGACTGATGACATATGCAGGTACGTAAGCGTATTTCAGTACTTATGCGTATGTTGAAGTCTGTTGGAGGTTGTATGTCCATGTAATTTGATGTGTATAGGTGAGGTAAGACTAAATGTGTTCAGTGAAAGTGTTCGTGGATGTGTGAATGTGTGTGGTTTGGTGGTTGGGATGGTCTGTGTTGATGACTGTGCCTATGTGTATATGACATTGTGATGCTAGCAGACTGAATAAAATGAAGAATATTTCAAATATGAAATTCAGGATTTTAATTTCTTGGAATCCTTTGAGAGAGTTCCTAAATAGATGCACTATCTCAAATGTGTTAACCACCGAGAGATCAGACTGCTCTGTGAAAAATAGAATGAGGACAAAACATAGAACTCAATTATTAAATGGTCCATACTAGAAGAAGGCGATTCTAATGCAAATCTGGAGGTGAGGCAAAATATTAAGAAACAAAGTGGTGGATGGAAATAGTTCGACAACTCCTCAGCACAAACATCCTCATGAACCTGTGGTAACAAAACAAAGAACATGAGAATTTTCAATGATAACCATTTCACCAGCATTAATACCCTACTAAAGATATGCACACTTGTGGGTTGCACGATTTTGATTATCATGCAGGTCATCTTTTACAGACCAGGTGTGTATTTGAGAGGATTCATCAGTGTGGGATGTGAATCCATGCTCCAATTAGGAAACCACATTATACCACTCTGCCAACATGAACACTAGTTAGAAAAACTGAATTAAGTGTTTTTCAATGAGCACTTACAAAATATACCAGTTTCTTTGTATATGCCCTTATTAGAGCACATTAATAATTTATTTTGCCACATGCATCATCCATGAAAACATTTAAAATCTTTCATGGAGAGAAATAAACATATTGCCTTGGTCAAGTTAATAATATATAACATAAAGGAGACATTTCTTGCCAATGGTTACCACCCTTATATAATCAGCAAGTTCATTGCAGCACATGATGCTCAACTATCACCATCTATCTCACCACTGACAGAAGAAACCAGCAGACCAACTGACAGCCAGTGGTGGTGTCACACTACGTCCAGGAGGTGACAGGCAATAGTGGCTGCCTTCTAAAAACATATTCGTCACATGTACAGAACATCCGGGAAGATGCCGAATGTACTCGCAAGGCAAATGACGATAGAGTTAAATTACAGACACTGGGTGTATACTAAACACCCTGCAGGTGTGGGCAGGTGTATACAGCATTGAGACGAGATGCATCATCAAGGAAAGGCAGAATGAATATATGAAGCAGTTTAAAAATAATGAAGTCAGAAAATCAGTTGTCTCGCGACATTCAGCTGGTGCCGAGGACACTACTTTATTCAGTCGCATCACTGTTTCAGCTTGGCAAAGCAGACGGTGGTCCAGGCAGGTCAGAGAAGAGTTGGGAATACAAACTAAGGTGCAATAATGTAAACACAGATAGCCAGTTCCAGCTTAGACAAATGTGGTCATGTCTGTTCAGGAAAATGAACCAATCAAACCACCTGCGCTAAAAAAGCGAGACGTCACCTCTGACAGATGGGAGACATGACATCAAGACGGCCGAAATGTCACGTTTTAAAAAAATCAGCACAACTACACTTGAAGAACCAAGAAAACCAATTTTATATTTTTCCTACACTTGGTTTGGAACCTAATTGGAATCTATTTATGATGTCAGTAAAAACTACAGCAACCAGCATCACACACATTATTTACAATGACTGTGTATTTTTTGGTGTATATATATATATATATATATAGATATATATATATATATAAATAAATAATACTACTAATAATCTTAAGGATTACTGATGGCTTTACTTTATTTCCTTATGCCTTTAGGTCATTGATGGCAAGGAACAGGAAGGAATCTGGTAACAGTCTTTTTTGTAGGAAACATCCCTGCATTCACCTCAAGCAATTTACAGAAGAAATGGAAAATCCATATCAGGATGCCCAGACAGGGATTCGAACTGGAGTCCTCCCAAATGTGAGGACAGAGCAACATATGGCTACACCTGGTCAACATTGCTGTGATTAGAGGAAAAAAGGGACTGGTGGCAAGGGACAGAAAGGAATTCAGACATAGCATTTACAAGGCGTGAATTTGGGAAAACATTGAAAACCTAAACCTGGTTGGTCCGAAAGGGATGCGACGCCATGCCCTCCCAAATGTGAAGTCAGAATGTCACCGCTCACTCACCATGCTTTATGAGATTCTGCCATGAGTCAACAAGATACATGTTTTGTGTCTCTCTTGGCCCTGACTGTTTGCATAAATGATAAAAGTAAATTAATCTGAAAAAAAAAACAGTCGTGATTTAAATTATTTTAATGAAACCATAAAATTCAATTGCTCAGCTAGGAAAACATAAAACTCCAATGACACTTGTCATGCAAGTGCTGAATTGTATCAGCAACAGGTACATTATTCACCACAGAAAAATGAGATATGTTAGGTAGAATAATCTACATTTAAGACTGTGGTAAGTCCTGATCAGATTTTACAGTAACATTAATTTCTGCAATAGCAGCTTACTGCTTAATAACAAGGAAACACCTTACCCATCAGAATCAGGATCCATTCCTGAATTCTCTTGATCAGCTCCTTCCAGGATATTCTATATATAAAAAAAAAGAAATAATGACAAATACAATATAATATACACATAAACTAGGAATATAATTTCACCATTACAAATATGGAAAGTTCTTATATAAAAGGTTACTGTCCCTTATTACCTGCAGACCAGCTAAACCTAAAAACAACAACCAATATGAAATACACAAGTCTCAAAACAGTTGGTTGGTTAAAATTTTAGTTAGTTTCAGAATATCTTCTAAACACACTGGTCTAGGTAAAGGAAAATAATTCTATAAAGGGCTACAAGAAAGTTCTTACTAGTCACTCGTGGAGCCTTTCTGCTTTATTAAAGGTGCTGAAAATTGTCATATGTATAATTAGATTAAATTTTTTGTGCTATATATAAACAAATAAAATAATATAATATAAACAGTTTACTTTTTGTTTGTGCTTCATATCTTGCCAATAATGTGATTATTAGAAATGATCTTCACAAGACTTACAAGTCATTGTCATTTGTTCAAAAAGGGGTCCGATATTCAGGGATACATATCTTCAATATGCTCCCAACACATATTAAATGTCTAGTAGATGATAAGAATAAATTCAGGAAAAAATTGAAAGAATTTTTAATTGACAACTCCTTCTACTCTGTCGAAGAATTTATTTCTAAGGTCTCTTAAAAATAACTGCCAGTATCTAGTGTAAATATAGTTCAAATAATTAATTTACCATGTATGCTATGACTGTACATCTCCTGGTGTATGTATTTAGTTTGTTATGTAATTGTTTATAGTACCATATATGTTACGACTGTACATCTTGTGGTGTATGTATTATTTTGTTATTTTTTTAATGTACCATATATCCTATGACTGTACATCTTCTGGTGTATGTATTATTTTGTAATGGAAGTGTTTAATGTACCATGTACAGTATACTATGACTGTACATCTAGTGGTGTACTTATTATTTTGTTATGTAACTGTTTATCTGTAAATTGACAACTTTCCACATTCCACAGAGCCAGTCTCTTATATTGGGATCAATGGAAAATGAATGTATTGTATTGTATTGTATAGAACTAGGAGATAATTGTCACCATGCAATTAAGAAATGAAGCAATGGTCTTACATTCTTCGGAAGTGATTTTGGGGAACCATCAAAAACCATAATCTGAGTGTAAGGGCTCAGCATAAAGCACACGCCGTACTGGACAACTGCCTAAACATTACTGCTTACCCACAAAGTTCATCCAGTCTGGATGGAAACTTACATTTAGAAATTTGAGTACTTTTGGAAAAATTATTTGATACTTTATTTATTAAATAATTGGGAGGTAATTTAACAAATTCATCATAGCTTACGTGGATGAATGAAAACAGATACAATTTAAAATCACTGAGGAATTTTTTTATTTTTATTTATTTTCTGCTAGGAGCTTTATGGTTCGTTGATAAAATGGGGCTGAGAAACGTTGACTGAGAACTAATCGTGTTATTGTACACAGCTGGCAGTGTAGATGGCTACACATTCAGTAGATAATATTACTGACTAAGCAGAATGACTCTCGATGCATATTAATATCTGTGTCACTAGAGAACTGATAGGAAACTCTCCCTGGGAGGAAAAACAACAAGAAAATCATACAGCTGACAGTAACTCCATTTTTGTACTAATATTATTAAAGTAAATATGGAGCTTTATGTCTGCCAGATAAAATGGCAGTCAGTGGCCTATTAAGAGGAAACTCCATGTTTGGTGTAGTTGGAAAAATTCTTAGCAGGTCCATATGAAGTAAGATTCACATGTTTTATTAAAAACTTAGCGACATGACAATACAATACAATATCATTTTCTATTGATCCCAATATAAGAGACTGGCTCTGTGGGATGTGGAAAGTTGTCAATTTACAGATAAACAGTTGCATAACAAAATAATAAGTACACCAGTAGATGTACAGTCATAGCATACATTGTACATTAAACAATTCGATAGCAAAATAATACATACACCAGAAGATGTATGGTCATAGCAAACATGGTACATTAAAAAAAAAAATCCATAGCAAAATAATACATACACCACAAGATGTAGTCATAGCAAACACGGTACCGTAAACATTTGAGTAACAAAATAAATACATACACCAAGAGATGTACAGTCATAGCATACATGGTCAATTAATTATGTAAATTACATTTACACAAGCTACTGGCAGTTATTTTATAGATACCTTAGAAATAAATTCATCGACAGAGTAGAAGGAGTTCGTCAATTAAAAATTCTTTCAATTTTTTCCTGAATTTATTCTTATCATCAGCTAGACATTTAATATGTGTTGGGAGATATGTATCCCTGAATATCGGACCCCTTTTGAACAAATGACATTGACTTGTAAGTCTTGTGAAGATCATTTTTACTTCTAGTGCCATAATTGTGTATTTTACTATTTGTTTCAAACAAAGTATAATTTGTGACTACAAAGGACATTAATGTGTATATATACTCAGACGATAATCCCTAACTTCTTGAACAACTCTCTACATGAAGTTCTATTGCTAACCTCACACATCATTCTTATTACACGCTTTGGGCTCTGAACACTTTGTCTCTATGGGTAGAATTGCCCCAGAATATTATTCCATATGACATTAAGGAGTGAAAATAAGCAAAATAAACTAGCTGCCTCATATGGAGATTACCTATAGCTGAAATTGTACAAATTGCAAACGTGGCTGCACCCAATCGCTTTAATAAGTCAGAAACATGTACTTTCCAATTTAAATTGTGATCAATATACAAACCTAGAAATTTCACACTACCTCTTGAATAGACTAGCTTGCAACTTTTATGTCTATATCTGGTGTTAATCTTTTGATGTACTGAATTGCATATACTGAGTTTTATCAAAGTTTAAAGACAAACCATTAGCTGTAAAACATTTATTAATCAGTTCAAAGACATAATTTTAAATATATTCTGAAGATAAATATGGAGTATTTTTAATTCCTATGTTTGTGTCATCTGCAAATTGGACAAATTTTGAATTTTTAGATGAAACACAGGGTAGATCATTCATATATATTAAAAACAATAATGGACCCAATATAGAACCCTGAGGTACTCCACATCTGATTAATTTCCACTCAGAAAACAGTGGACCTTTTAAGGCAGCCGTAGAATTCTCCATTGATACTTTCTGTTTTCTATTTAGAAGTTAAGAACTAAGCCATTTATTAACAATGCCATCTATACCATAATACTTTAGTTTCTGTATTGGAATTTTATGATCTACACAGTCAAATGCCTTAGAAAAGTCACAAAAAATTCCCACAGGAATTAATTTATCATTTATTCCATCTAAAATATTTTCAGTGAATGCAAATATAGCTTGTTCTGTTGAATGACCCTTTTGAAAACCAAATGGTGATTTAACTAGAATACTATTATTTTTAATGTGTTCATAAACTCTATTGTATATTGCTTGCTCAAAAAGTTTGGAGAAGGCTGTTAGTAACGAAACTGGTCAGTAATTCGATACAGCTGCCTTATCTCCCTTTTTATAGAGTGGTTTAACTACAGCATACTTAAGCCTTTCTGGAAAAGTACCCTCAAGTAAAGATATATTAAACACATAACTTAGTATATTACCTAATTCTATGAGCAAAATTTAATTAATCTGCTGGAAATACCCATCATAACCACTTGAATATTTGCTCTTAAGGGATCTGATAATTTTTCTTATTTCTTCTGGAGTAGCTAATTTTTCTTGGAAGCCTGTTTTGACATAATTTATACTGTGTGTCACTGAGCTATTAGCAGTCAATTTATCAGCAACAGATAAAAAATGTTTATTAAATATATTAGCAATTAAAAAATTAGATTCTAATGAATGTTCTTTGATAAAAATCTCATTACTTGTTTGATTACTTTTTCCTGCTTCCTTTTTTACAATATCCCATATTGTCTTAATTTCATATTCAGAATCATGAATTTTATGTTTGTAGTACATACTTTTAGATTCTTTAATAACCTTTTTCAGTATTTTGCAGTACTATTTGTAATGTGTTTTAACATTAGCATTCTCACTGTTCCTAGAGGCAATATACAACTTCCTTTTATTAATGCATGATGTTCTAATGACAATAGTTATCCAAGGTTTTTGTTCTTTTTGAGAAGCATGACACTTTTTCAAGGGGAAGCAACTTTCAAAGTAATTTAATACAATACTACTAAAAATGTTGTATTTTTCATCCATACCTTGAGCACTGTAAACCTGTTCCCAGTTTGTGGTAATGAGGCACTTTCTAAAACAATTAAATGACTCATCATTTATTACACGCTTAAGTTTAAAAACATTACTCTTAGTGCTAGTTCCTATTGAAGTGTTGATGGTTAATAACTGGGCATCGTGATCTGAAAGGACATTGATGGATGGCTTGATGGTATAACTGAATTTTGAGGTATCTAGGAAAACACTGTCTATGGCGGAGTGACTATTATTCATTATTCTAGTTGGAAAATTAACTACCTGATTTAATTTGAATGAACTGACTAATAATTCTAACATGACATTACAGGGTAAGTTATTTAGAAAATCTACATTAAAATTACCACATACGACTATGCTGACTTCTCTTCTGCTTAAAAATGTTATTAAGAGTTCAAACTGGTTCATAAAAATAGAAAAATTTCCCGATGGTGCTCTGTATACTGTTACTATTATGAATATTTCATTATTCAAACTCAGTTGTGTAGCACAGGCTTCAAAATGTTGATCAACACAATACTTGCTAATACTTATATCATCAAAACTATAACCATGGATGAATTATAGTGGATAATGAAATTTTCAAGAGCAATCAAATTCAAGGCAATAAAAGTGTTCAATATAAGATTCACAACATCTGGTAAAGCATTTTACTTACAAATACTATTAACTAATTAAATACAAAATCAAAAACAAGAACAACATTTTATGAGTCAACTCATACATACAGAACACAGCATTAAAAGTCAGCTCACGTTGGTTAGTAAAGCAACGCCAACCACAAAATCAATACATTACCTGATTAACGAACCTTATTCTCCGAATTGTAATAAGGAATACGTGTCCTGCACGCCTCCATAAACACTTTAAACATAGTAAAACACCTCCTGTTTGATGTGTGTCACACTTACTGCCACCGTACCGTTTTCTTTTCCCTTCTTTTCACCGTAATATACAATACTACACACTACACCACTAATCAGCTGACAAGACAAATGCAAAGTGACTGCAGGGTGAAGAGGAAACATTCCACTGTTGGTTTCTATCAAAAATCACTGTCTGGGTAGTATGCCATTTAATATACAATGGAACTGTCGAAATACGGAAATTGGTTATCTGAAACATCAATTATACAACTTTCCACATCCCACAGAGCCTGTTTCATATTTTGTGATCAATAGAAAATGAATGTATTGTATTGTATGCAGACACATTCTTTTTTCGCGAAATGGTTACTATTTTGTATAAACGTAAACATGGCTCACCGTTGAACTTGTTACGTTGTTCCTCGGTCGCAGTTAGTTGGGATTATCAATGCTCTTCTGTTTTCCTGACTGTCGTTTGCTCTTTCCACTGTCACGTTTCACAGACCGAACATGTTCAGGGGCGTTTGGACAGTTAACTAGCTGACCAAGACAACAATAGCAAAAAATCATGCTAGGTACACAGATAAATCAATAAGGTTCTTTATGACTGGAGTGAGAGGCGTTAAATGCATTAAGTGAAAATATCCTGGCATGACATCGTTTGGAAAATATATTTGGCCAAGTAGGGCAGTGGCGTAAATAGGTCAACAAGGGCCCCGGTGCAAAAAATTTATTTTGGGCCCTCAGACCAGACGGGCGACCTTTTTTTTGCTTCGTGTGCTGTTATAGGCCCCGTGAGCTGAGGATGGGGGCCCTTTAGTTGTCCTTAGGGGCCCCGTGAGCAGTGGTTGGGGGCCCCCTGAGCAGCGAGGGCCCTTACGGGGGTCTTCCTGTGTCTTGTGGGCCCCCAGAGATGCGCTTTGGGGCCCCTTGAAGTATGCTTGGGGGCCCCCTGAGCGTAGGGGCCCCGGTGCACTGCACCGCCTAGCCCCATAGTAGCTACGCCCCTGAAGTAGGGTGTTGCTTGAAAATATTTTATTATTTGGACAGGGCGGTCGGGAATGTAGCGGGTAATTTGGTTTCAGGACATTGTCTGAATTTGGTGGTAATGAATAGGAACCTCCATGTTATGGCTATTTAGTAAAGGAGCTGAAAAGGGCGCCAAAGAGGGTAGTTAGATTTGTCTGTGGAAATTACTGCAGGAAATCAATTAGTAACCGATAAGATAAAGGACCTGGAATTGAATTCATTGGAAGACAGGAGGAGGGTGAAGAGGGTCATGGGAGTGTACCGGGCTTATATTGATGATGAGGCGCGGAAAGATATTAGTGTAAGAATGAGGAGCAATGCAATGACCATGACCACAAGCTAGTTCACGATTTCAGGTACAAGTGTGTGGGAAGATTCTCTTTAGTAGATACTGGGATCAGGGATTGGACTAAGTTACCGGTAGAACCAAAAACGCCCAAATGAATTCAGAGGTGAAATTTGTAGATGGAAAAATAGACGGATAGAGGGAGGAGGACAAAAGTGGTGTGAAGGGAAATTGACATCGGAGTGTGCGCTGCATTGCAATTAATTTAAAACAAGTCAATACGTTTCCAGTGTGGAGCATTCATTATAGTTTGCAGAGCTGGTGAATGTTTCGCTATGAGACAAACAGTAACGACTAATTCGCAACTCTTCTGGTAGCATTGAAACTGTCTTAACAGTGTTACACTATGTTCAGTTAAAAGAGGACATTCTGCTCTGTCCCCACTCCGCTCCCCTTAACCCCACAAGCGAAGGGGCAACAGCTGCCACGCATGCGCAGTCATCCTCACAAGGGTATGTAATTCAATATGTTGCATTTCATGTGATGTTTTCTTTAGCAAAATTGAGTATTTTAATGATTTGTCATGAGCAAAAATATTGACTCGTGTGTCGTAGAAATTGCGTGCCTACCAACTTCAATTTCATATATTTATAAAGATAAAAATTATTAACATGATATCAATGAATAAAATTTATTGCTTCCAGTTATTATTTTTAGTTTTAAAAGTTGCGCAAGACATTTCGAGAAGTAAATCCAATTCTTAAATGTGTTTTCCAGCGGAAGTTCAATCTCTTAAATCACGTCATATAAATTTTGAATTGAAAGTGATAGTGACTGGATTTTTTCCTTGACTATAACTTGGATTACCCATTACGAGAACACGTCCTTCTTCCAGACTTTTAAGCAAGTAAAAAAAAACTATTTCCTGAACACTTCACTTCTGATTTTTTGGCGATATTCGGCAGAAATTTTATACTGAAAAACTAAAATATCCCCTTCAACGAATCCATGAGAGCCTTTATCTGAAGGAACCCTGAAGCCACCATTTCCTTTACAGTGTTGCCAAATAAAGTTCCTTGCGTGATTTTGATTTACCCACGTCTCGTCAGGATAGGTGATAGGCCGAAGAGGATATTATTTTCTTACATCGGGAATTTTTCTTAAAAATGATTCCCGTGCTGCAACAATGTCTTTCGTTTCTTCCAGAAAACGTCTATCCTCATAACATTTTCTGTATCTCGGGTATAGTGTTTTTAGTTATTTATACAGAGAAATGACGCCTTCAGGGTAGTTCATTTTCTCTTTCAGTATGGTAGGATGTTTTCCTGGAACATAAAATTCTAGTACAGAACATCGAATGATGTCCTTCCGGAAGTCATCCAACTCGGTGACCGGATTTTGTCGGTGAATGTTTTTCTTTGCAGAAGAAAAGCATGGCCCTAGAAAACTCAGCTTGGCTTCGCTACATACACTGTTCGTATTGATTCGCCAAAAGCCTCCTGCTGTCATTTTTGTGGTTCCCTAAAAAATATATTATCTTTCCCTTTAGAGTTTTCTAGCGTCTTAAAAATATATACACATAAAAAATTATTGATTTTGACTGTCGCCTAATGTATCACCTATCTGGCGCCATTTCACTTACAGCGTTTTTTAACGATTATTGGTATATACAGGACAATACTGCGCCATACAATGTCTCCTGCCTACCTGTAGGCAGCAGCCTGCTCCGAGGGGAAGGCAACGGGAGGGGGGGGGGGGGTGAGGTGAGGCGCGGGGCGAGGGGCACGTGACCTTGACACGCCAGTTGAGAGTGAACAAGGTACAGTGCCGTAACAATTTTTCCATAATGTTCGTTGGATGTGGCGATGCTTTTGTATTTTTGAGACCGATGGGTTTTGGAGAACACTGATATGTTTCCGTGATTCCCAACCTGTGGCCGCGAAGATTGCAGATGTTGTCTACGGCAGAACTTTTTTAAAAAATATTCTAGATTCAATAAAAATAACATAGTTAGTAGAACTGATTCACATACCGTAAATACAGTAGTCATAATGATTAATGGTATGATAAGTATAAGGTGTAAGTTAAACTTTCTAAAAGCCTTGAAAACTTCAACGATCAGCAAATATCTCATATTTTCAGGATCTGAGGATATCACTGCATTTGTATTAAAATAGTCTATTAACTAAATACGTTGCCAGACATCATCAAATGGAGAATCATTGCTTTGAGCATTATGTTAAAGACCTTAAAGTAAGGGCCTTAGTGAAGAAATAGATTTTAAGGGATTGCGGTACTCGTTGATAACCATTAGTAGAGGATAATACACACAGTGGTAAAATATTAGGCCCATGCAAGTTAGTGGTCCACAGAATCATTTTTAACCTTTTATTGGTTCTCTAGTTGAAACAGGTTGAGAAACGGTGGTTTATTTTGTTCGCATTTTCGACGAAAAGTGGTGCATGAAACAATTCATATATTTATTTTAATTTAGAAAATTTATTTTTTATCATTACTATCTGTTGCAAGTCGTTACCAGCTTAATTTAGATTGTGTCTAGAGCAGTGAAAACACAGTTATCTCGTATGTAAAATTCTTTAAACATTTCCATTCGTGTATTAATTAAATGCTGTCGGGTGGCTAGCAGAGTCAAGAATGAGTTGTCACACAATTCATTTCTGACTCGGCTAGTCACCTGAGAGCATTTCATACATTCTCAACGCCCAGAAAGACTTCGTTCTTACATATTTCCATTCTTTCCTGCAATAATGAAACACCCATCGTACCATTGACCTAAGCATTTCTTCTTGCTCAAAACCTGTGAATGTTACAAAATTGTCACTTCAGAGTGTATAGAGTTACGTTTATGGCAGTATCTTCTCCAAACCTAAAAATGTTCTCATACCAACCCCCCAGAAAACCAGCACCATTGGAATTTGCTCCTCTCCTGATATTTCACTGCTCTCGTCCGTCAAGATACTACAGCCAGAAGCATTATTTACTTCTGTAGTGACGTCATCCCAAATGACATTTCCACATAGGTTAATAATTTCATTATGGATTTGTGTTGACAAGTAGGTTGCAATTTTTACGCCATTTTCTCTGTGTCCTTTCAAAATTTGGCACCTTGCTTTAATATAGACACTAACCAACCTTTCTAGAACATCTTCCCATTATTTCTCACCCCACGGAGATAAGTCATATGAACAACAGAGTAGAAATCATTTATGCTATGAGATTATTATTGTTATATTTTTTGCGAGCTGGAATCACTTATGTATAGACAGGCATATTTTAGATGAAATATTTTGTGCTGCGGCTGCTGATTGGTGCGGGCGAGATGACTTATGAGTGCTTGTGCATGTCTTGCAGTTTATAAAGGGCCTCACCCAAAAGACCTTGCATTTCTGTTGGATGAAACAACTCGCAATAAATGGAAAATGAGCGTGATTCTTGGAATAAGGCAATCTACGCTCAAAATCAGCCAGCCAGCGTTGTTCGAATTTGATTTTTAAGTGAACAGCATCCTCAGCAAACCAATTAATATGGGACGGTGTCAAACAGTTTTCAAAATTTAATCTTTTCGATATGAAACATTAACGAACGACCAAGTCAGTGGGCAACGGGTGTCGGACCTACATAATACTGTACAACGCGGAGCGACTACGCGTGTGGTCCAGTCATCGAATCTATTGCTCTGCGCGGCTGTTTAATAATTTGTATTGTGTATTTTTCTTTTCATAGCTCAACTACACGAGCAGGGAGCGGGGATATGACAAGCGCCTGCTCAGGCCGCTTCCTCCGCGTGATCGTGTTGCTCTGTGTAGTGTGTTGCATCTATGTCGAGATTAAAGAAGAATGATACTAAATCCCGGAACCGGCCTATTCTGCTGCAAATCACGGAAATAGTGACAAGTTTGCTGTGCCCATCACACGAATAAATCTCCACTAACAGTGGGTGTGTTATGCCTTCACTGAGGTCTACCCCGGGGCTGTGCCACGCAAGCCTTGCAGCCAGCTGACACCAAGTCACGTATAGGCTAGTATACACTGAGGTGACAAAAGTCATGGGATGGCAAAATGCAAATATATAGATGGCAGTAGTGTTGCTTTCACATTGTGCAAATGGTCAATGCCTGGGCACGACTTTCATTTGTGGTCAAATGCTTCATTTGAGAAGTTTGATTATGTGATTATGGCCACACGACGAGAATTAACGGATCTCGAACGTGGTATGCTAGTTGGAGCTAGACTCATGGGACATTCCATTTTGGAAATCGTTACGGAATTCAACATTCCGAGATCCACAGTGTAAAGAGTGTGCCGAGAATACCTAAATTCCGGCATAACCTCCCATCATCGACAAGGCAGTGGTCGACTGCCGGCACTTAATGAGTGCGACTAGCGACGTCTGCATAGACTTGTCAGTGTGAACAGACAAGCAACACTGCGTGAACTAACCGCAGGAATGAATGTGGTACGTCCGACGAGTAAGTCCGTTATGACAATCTGGCGAAATTTGGCTTTAATGGTCTATGGCAACAGAAGACCGACTCGGGTTCCATTACTAACAGCACGACATCGCCAACAGCGGCACTCCTGGGCTCGTGACCATATCAGATGGACCATAGACGACTGGAAAATTTGCAGACTCCATGAAGGCACGGACCCAAGTTTCAACAAGGCACTTTGCAAGCTGGTAATGGCTCAAAAATGGTGTGGGCTGTGTTTTTATGGCGTTCAGCTACTGGGAGACCATTTGTAACCAATCATGGACTTCATTTGCCCAAACAAAGATGGAAATTTCCAGGTTGACAACGCGCCACGTCACCGGGCCATAACTGTTCGCGAATGGTTTGAAGAACATTCGGGAAAATTCCAGAGGATGATTTGGCCACCGCGATTGCCCGAAATGAATCCCATCGAACATTTATGGGACATAATCGAGATATCATTTTGTGCACAAAATCCTCCACCGCCGACACTTTAGGAATTATGGACGTCTATAGAAGCTGCATGGCTCAATATTTTTCCAGTTGACTTCCAATGACTCGTGGAGTCCATGCCATGTTTTGTTGCTGTACTTCGCTGGGCAAATGGAGGACCGACACGTTACTGGCAGGGTATCCCATGACTTTTGTCACCTCAATGCAGAGTGCGGGTACCCTGTGAGTCAAGTGGAATGGCTGGTTTACTCGTTTCTCGTACACAGTTGTCAAATTTGAAGGAATAATGTTGAGGATGAGCAAAATAGCAGTTAATGGCAAACCGTGTGGCCAATGTCTTCGGAGTCTGAGCGAAGTGTTCGCCGTTCAGCACACAGTTAAACTAATACAGACGGCAATTCTGCAAATATTCCCACAAATAAATTAATTTCATTGTAATGGAGCGCACACTCCGGCGGCAATTTCCGTACCCAACCATCTTCTCCGTTTCTTGCACCTGTCTACATTTGCCCTCTACAAATTTAAAATTTAAATTCTTTCAACAATTTTGGTAAATTATTCATAATTTCTCTTGAGGAACTTATTCCTCCAATCTATGACACCCTTACTAAAAAAAAAAAAAAGAGAATCTTCCTACACCCTTGTGCCTGAAATACAGTACCAGCTTGTGGTCATGGTTATCCTTTCCCTTCTATATATTACTTTTTATTCTTACACCAATATCTTTCCATGCCTCATCACCAATATACGCCTAGTACATTTCCTTGGTGCTCTTCATCCTGCTCACGTCATCCAATGAATTCCATTCCAGCTCTTTATTCATATCTGTTACTGATTGCGTTCTGCTGTAATTTTCAGAAACAAATCTAGCAGCCCTTTTTTGCACCTTCTCCAACTTTGTTACTCAAAATGTGGGTTCCAAACTACACTACCATATTCAAGGAATGGTCTGATAAAAGTTTTGTAACCCAATTCCTTTACATCACTTGTATATCCCTTCATCACACTCTACAACAAGTGCAATTGCACTACTTTGAAACCCTTTTCAATTACATTTCCAATGTGCCCTTTCCAGTTAAGCATGTATCCATATGTAATGCCAAGATATTTATTTTTCGTGTTCAACAAACAAATTTTTTTGTCCACGATATAATCATAATCAACATTTATGTTTTTATCTGTGTATCTAATAAGCTGACTATTTTTTGCATTTATCTACATCCCATGTTTACCAACCCAACTAGATATTCTGTCCAGATCACCCTGCAGCTGTTTACAATCCAAGGCCGTTTTGGTGGACTTTTAAAAACTCTAAATTTTTACGTTGAATTTTACATGAAATATGAAAAAATAAATAGTACCTGGTGAATAACGTGTACCAATAAACAATTTAATCCCATTTTCAAAATATAGTCAAATAGCCCTCATTCCTGAATTTTGAATAGTATTGTACGGTATGAAGTATTTGTAGTGAGCTAAAGTTTGCTTGAATATGATCTGGTATGTTTGTTTTGTAATTTCTTGTAAATCAGTGTATATAGACTTTGTTTTGTGAAAGAAAATTATTTGAAGTCCATTTAATATGTTTAAGAACCGAGTGGTGCAAGAGAATTTCTTAAATGTTTGTAAGTCCATGTATTAATGTAAGTTACAATGTCTACAGGACAGTTTTCTACAGTTTGAAAGGATTTCTGTAAATAATTATGTATTTAAGTATCTCTAATTACCATTTCTGATCATTTTTAATGTTGTTAATTAATTTTGTATTAATTCCGATTGTTTTTAATATGTTTGATTGTTTGAGTGATTGTTAATGTTCGAGAAATATCGGGCGGATGCCTTTGAAGAATTCTCGTAATTTCGATAGAGACTATATAAACAGATCGGCTGGACAGAGCAGTTAGTTAGTTAGTTGACTTCATTCAGTATTCAGTTTTACAGAGAGATTCATCCAGTTAGTTCACAGAGATTTTACTTGCAACGGCTCAGAAGTGCATCTCTGTATTGTATCTATGCTTGTGAATATCGCTGACTTCGTTTTGAAAACAATAAACAACTTTTCAAACATAACCTTTTTAATTAATCAATATATGTAGTTACTAAACCACCGAAGAACCGTAATATGGCTGCATTGACAGGACGAGAAGTCATTAAAATCATCCAGAGGAGCGTAATAAGCTGTTAAGTTAGCTGTGATAAATCGCTTTCTTACTTCCTTCTCCTCATTTACATAAATTCGTTGACACAAAACAAAAGCTGCCACCAGTTGTTCCGGGCAGTTCCACTCTGCAGCGTAGTTTACCAGTCTGTCTCCGCTTAACTCTCATCGCACCTCGACATGTGACGATGTAATTCCTTCTCCTGCTATGTCGTGAATCTAAATTTCATTAAAAATGGCGTGTTAACATTCTATTTTCACATAAAATTACCAAACACTTTTATTTTAAACTGCGTCCGCTGATCCTCCTCTCATGTAAATTTACATACATCTCGCTGTAACAAAAAACATTGTTAACAGAGAAAAGCATGTCGCATGGTAATGGCCGAGCGAAGAATTACCTTCGACTTACCCAGCGTGCACGTACTTTTGTTTCTTCCCGTTGGCGTCTGCAAGTACGGGCTGGAAAGCACTAAAAAAATCACTCTAACTCCTGATTTGAGGTTTTGTTTCAAATACTTCAGAGATGTTAGGAACAGGCATTTATTCTTGAATTCTTCGAATTGACACGTGGATTGATACAGTAGAATGGTACATCCAATATGCACAGAAACGGAATGTGTTTCCTCACTATAGCCGAATGGCTGAAAAAAATAGCGGGAGGGTTGGTACAAACCTCGCCTCGTGAGCATACGAAGGGAGGAGATGGTGGTGTAATTTTTAACACTGCCTAAGTCATTGGAATCCTAAAGTTTGCAAGTTTACGGCGCGATCTCCAAAATCAAACTGTGCGGAGGACGAGTACAGAACGCGTCACTCTACTGTCGCTCCAGGGTGGGGTGACTGTCTCCCATTGGCCAGTTTACATCACGCGGTGTGGATGCAAAGTTTAATTGGTCACTTGAAGGCGTCTTTCTAGAAGGTACCAGAACATTTCGAACCTTGTTTCTCACAGTCAAAACTGCTTGCCTCTGTGGCCTTGCAGAAAGGGTTCAGATTCTGCAAACGCGCTCTCATGTTCCATATCCGCCCAGGCCTGTAGCTCACCGAGGCTGGCTTACACTCACTAGAATATTAACTACGAAATTATTGAAATATCCTACACCTCCCTGGTAGGGAAAGAATTTGTAGAAGCCTTGTGTTTCGGCAAATTTTCCCAGCAGTCTAATAGGCCTACACAAAAGATATCATAATTATATCCTAAATAATTAATTATAAATTCTATTAAGGTTTTGTAGTAATAGCTTTCATCTAGTCTATCTTTGAACTGACTAATACTAGTAAGCAAACAATATTAAGTGTGTTCTCTCTATTAACTATGTGTTAAAAACCCATAAGTAAAATAGTTCTAGCGTCTAGCTGATTTGGTGTCTTAAAGCTTGGTTCTCGTTTCTCTACATTGCTACTTAACAGAGAAGGACTACGTTGAAATACTACCATTTCTTCTTCGTCATCAGTTTGCACTTCAATACTGCGACGAATAGGACGTTGAGGTCTCACGTTTCTCACTTGTGAGCGTCATTTTGATTTAGTACTGAAGTGTGAACACATATTCTACCGCAACACTCATTTGTAGTGTGCAATACACACTTAGAACAGTCTCTAAGACATTTACAATGTCGACACAGGCAAAATAATACAATAAAAATTATTACAATGGTACATACATAAGAGATTACAGAATATCTTGACATATAAAAGTCACTAGAATTGTTTTGCTCCTGTCTCTCAATTTCGTCTTCCAGTTCTTGTATTTTATGTCCAGCAACCTTGAGATCGTCTAGGTGTCTTATTACTGGCTCTAATTTCCATGATAACCTCAACTCTGGAAGATTTTGCGGGTCTCGCTTTAATGTACAACAGTCCAAGTCTAGCTTAAAATTAGGTATTACATCACGAGTAGTTACATTGGTTCTTATATATTGCTATGACTCAATCATTATCGTATTAGCGTAACCTTTACATTTGCCAAAGAATGTTAACTTTCCAGTACCTTTAAAGATGACATCCGTGGGAGGTTCACTATAGCATAATATTGTTATATTGTCTTCATGAGGTACTACAAATAACCATTCGTTTCGGCTAATGGCCGTCCAAACACTGTCATTAAGTATTGCTATTTTTCTTATGCAATCATTAAGAATTGATCCCAATGGTGGCAGGAGTCGAACCTCACACGGTGAGTTTTCATAAGTAGTTTGTAATACAAAGTTCTGTTTACAAATACTAGAGTCTGACGTCAGTTGTTTACAATCTAATTGGTCTTGATCCAGTTTTGCGTACAAACGTTTAGAGTGATCAATTAGAATATATGAATTCAGGTTGTAAATACAGGTAATGACCATTATCATCAAGATTTATAGGAAAAGACAACATTTTATATAGATTAAAATGATTGCTTTCTAATAATGGAACATTCAAAATGTAACTAAGAATATTCTGTGACATGAAAACATCGATTGTAATGATTTTCAAAAGAAGATAGCCATTTTCTTCCTTTAGAGAAACTGGGAACTTTTTTATCGCCTATATCATTCCTTATCAATTCCAAGTATTGGACAATTTGAACAGGATTAATAAAATGTGGCTGCAATAATCCCTTTTGGGAATTTACGATCGTGCTTGCTAAGAGATCTTATTCCCTCTGCAAACCTTATATAATGCCAATGGCACGAACTAGATGCTCATTAACAAATACTAAAACATACAATTGGCGTATGGCCTTATCGGTATGATATGTTTGCATCTTTCGCATCCCTTCTAGTAGTACTATCTGATTTCGGCTTACGCCTGCTAAGGTGTGATTGAAGCCTGCTAAGACGGTTTTAATAAACACAGCCTCTATTGGCTCCATATCGCCTCCTCTTGACGACTCGAGAGAGTAATACACAATATTACTTCTGCTGCAGCCAGGTCCGCCGCTAGCTGTTTGAGCGCCCGCGTGCAATACCGAATATGCCGCCCCCTGTCTAACTACATCTAGTGGTGGAGCTAGGAAATTTCCGAACCGGGTCAAAAAACTGTGAGATTGCACACCCCATCGAACATTATTTGCCACCCCCATTGTTGCCATCCCGAGTGTCGCGGGCTACATAATACGAACACTCGTTTCATTTTTGCCGCCCCCCCTCGATGTGCCGCCCGCATGCGGTGCACGCCTTGCACGCCCGTTTACGGCGGGCCTAGCTGCAGCCAACACACAAAACACACACAACTGATAGCTAACAGTGATCTCCAGAGAACACATTCCATTAGTGTTGCCAACCATTAAACTACCTTCCCACCAGATTCAACACCAAAAACCACCAGAAAACCATTAACAAAAAGCGGCACTACTCTCACTACCACTAAATATTCCACCAAACAAATATTTGGTTATTACGAAAGAAAATAATGGGTATGTTATTAAATAATAAACATTAAATTTCTGTATAAATGATCAGTAAGAAGCAATTAGTAATTATACGTATCATCAACAAATTATTTAATCAATTGCTATTCTATACTAACTTATCTTCTTCAGATAAATCATTTTTGTCGGTGCTTTCATCCGTAGATTGATGAGATTCTTTGGTACCAATTTGCATTATTACATTAATAGGTATTTCAAAGTTGTTGATCGAGTAAGGGAAAGTTGAAAATATTTATCTATTCAAACATTTGTTTTAATAATTTTCATCAATTAATTTTATTGGTCGAAAATAATAAATATTTTCTGCACAAACACCATATTTAGTAGAACTTGAATGGTTTAATCATTTGTAAAGTAGAATAATACAAATTCAGTGTACCTATTTGACTAAAAACAATAAATCAGTGGTCATGACATTACAGAATAGCGACCATTTTCGATAATAAATGGACATTATTGATTAAAATAAACGGAGAAATCGATTAAATATTCTTAGAAACCTTAATCGATTGTGATCAATTCAATTAGCTGTTATTGAACACTTTAACGTGAAATGAGAAAACAATCTTAGTTAACTTCAATGTTTCCTACGCAGTAAAAGTAAATACTACTGAAATAAGATAGAAATATATTTCGAAAAGTGTAAGTGGCTTAGTATTTAAGATATCATCTTTTCACTAATTGAAATGAATTCTCCTGTACCACTAGGGGAAAAAAACACACTAGAAAAATCCACTAGCCACTGAAAGCAATATATCTCCACTGTAATCGACCGTTTTTGGGCTTAGTCGATTAGTTGACAGGATGGTTGAGTGGTGGGCCGCCCTTCCTATCATGGCACTGCGTGTGATCGCTCGTATTGGCCTAGAACTTAGTGCTGGAGGTTGTTGCAGTTGTGAGCGCAATGTGGCATTAGAGAAACCGACCAGATCCTAGGTACTGACCTGTGCGAAGTATTCCCACTTCTGCTGTCTCCTTGTAGTACGGCGGCTAGATGGATTACTGTTAATCAGGATAACTGACACCACATGGTTAAGGACATGACCCTTTGCTTTATAATAGTACCATGTAATGATCATTGAACTGGGCTATGGCTAGCTATAGGTTCTTCTACTTCTAGTACGAACAGACAAGGCGTCTAACTGCTACGATAGGCGTTTATTGTACACTCTAGACTGAAGCCAATACATCCGAATGAATACTGCCTGCTAGGCTAACCCCGATGGTACTAATAACTGAAGCCATAGTTTCTTGACGTTAATGATCTACTCAAAGTATAGATGGTGGATCCATTACTTACAATGGAGAATGGCTAGCAGCTAGTCTTGGTAGCGATGTTGCCTGCTATCGGCCATGACGCGAGACCCGGCTACGGAGAGAGGCACCCTAACCGTTAAACTGACATAGTGTCTGCCCTACAGTACTGATACTTGCAGAAGAGACCCCAGTGCGTACCGTCGCTCGTAATTTATCCCGATCGTCGAACGTTCTAGATGTTCGATCGGTCGTCACCCGGTCATCGCCTTCTGTCCTGGCATCTGCTGACGCTTGCGTCTGCAAAACGAGGCTAACCTCACGCGTGCGTACGGGACGTTGCTTTCAACTAAAGTACTAATATTTAACCTTAACTAATATGTCTCAAAACCGTCCATTACACTATCCCCCCACCTAAAATGTCGAACGTCCTCGTGAGACGAGTTATCTAAGTATACAAAATTTGATTTTGTTAGTTAACAAATTAGTAATCTGATGAATCCACCACCTTGCTCAGATTAATTCAACCAAATGAGAAAGTGAAAAATATAATTGTTATATCGGGGGTAACCTCGCAGTAGCTTACAAGGTAAAAAGTTTCAAAACACAAATATGAAATTGTCAATCCATAAAGTTCACTTGGAACAATATTGAATTTTTACAAAAATCGATAAACAATTACAGGTTATATAACTTACTGTCTCATCAACCCTAACTCTGAATTTTTGAAAATATTTTAGCTATGTTTACATTATGTGAAATTTTGCATAAATCGCATAAATTTTATAAAAGTTATGTTTTCCAATGTTACAAGACAAATTGAATTTTAGTTGCATCACAAATTTTCTAGTTTGACTGTTCAAATTTTGTTTCTTTCACAGAAAGTCTTTCGAGTTATAACCGTTTCATATTTTTTTCCCAATTATGATCACGCTAACGCACATGATGTTGTTCACTGTAAAAATACAAATTGATATTCACATCGATACTGTTTCATACAGTTTCTTTTCCTTTTTAAAATAATGTCTTTGTACTTAGCACTGTTCCACTTTCTGAAGTAGATGCGGAAGTGCTGACGCTACGAAGAATGCGATGTCAGCTGACGCTTCGCGTGTCGCCCTGGCTGACTCCGTCTGCTGCTGAAACAAACGCTTACGCCAGTACGCATTCCCAAAGATTCATAATTGTACATGTGAATTTTGGAACATTTCACAGCATGGCAAGAAACATTTTCCAATAAAATTTGTCATAAATTATAAAATCTGTCTTCAGACTAATGAAATAGAAACAAATTAATATTACTTTTGAACATTTCAGGTTTGTCATAACTTAACGGTGTATAAACACAAGAACAATAATTTTAAACCTAATCTGACAGAAGTGAACGAAATTTCCATAATTGAGCTGTGGATTGGTACATTTTTCAGTTATTATTAATTTTCTGGTTAGTCCAGTATGTGGTCTCCGATCCAGACGTCAATCCAGGCAAAACCCATTAGACAGTTATTTATTTGTTAATATTATCGGTGGCTATTTTTCAGTCAAGGTTTATCTTCTATAAATCTTAACTCTAATCATTACTCCTACTCGTCCTTCCTCACAGGATGTGATAAGGTTTTTAAGTTTAGCATCATACTTACAAATCATATAGTTTGAAAATTTAATCCCCATGCTGCCTAACAGCAAGTTTGCCATTAACATCTTTCCTAAATTCTATTCCCATTCCTAGAAAAATTCTCTCCTTTTCATTAACCAATCTTCTTGACCCACTGAAACAATAGAGAAATTCGTTAATAATGTAACTACTCTTCCTCTGAATAAGGAATTATTTAGAGTTTGTTAGAATTTGAAGTCTAATCTCTCCTGTTCTACCAATTATATTCTAAATTAAACACTTTGTGTTCTAAACTATTGTACTCATTATTTACTTAAAATACAACGTAATGTTAATTGTCTCCTTTTTTTCCTTATTTTTCCTTTTTCCTCTTTTTTTTTCTTTTTTTTCTTAGAACTTAGCTAACTAGCCATGCAGTCATTAAGATGTTACCATTAGCGCTATTTTTAATTTTCAGAGTCTTTTCCGTGGCTCTTTCTCACTTTCTTTAGGTGGTATTACGTGTCCTCCTTTTATTCACTTGCTTGTTTCCCTCAAATAACGTGTGATTACATTGTGCCATTCGCGCGAGATTACCAGCGTTATCGTATTTGCTCTTGTTACGGAACTCCTATATGGACTATTTTATCGATTCTTCTTTTAAAGAGCTTTACCCATATTTCATACTTAAAGATTAATTACAGATTCCTTAGCTTCACTTAATCGTATAGTTTGCTATCATACGTGATTGAGTTACCAACTAATACTCAATTAGTGATACACTGGAAACATACTAAGTGATATTAACTCGAGGATAATTTTCTAGAAAGAAAAATGTGTTTAGGATTGTGAAAGAGTAACAGACATAGAATGCTTGTTTGGTCTTCCAAAATTCAAGTTGACATACTATGTCATTTAAAGAGATCATTTATCACTCCACCTGCCCTATTTCTTTAATACTACCCCGGGTTTATTTTACGTTCACTGAGACAACCTGAACTCAGGACCCGTCGCTTCATAGGCACAGCCGTATTCTCTTTTTTGACTGTCCTATAAGCCAACAATATACTCTTCTCACCTGCAGCGTGGATGTATGAAAAACCTGTCTTCACATGACATCGTGCACCTAATTTTCCATATGCCAAAGAAATCAATGAAAAATCAATTTTCTAATCAACAAGGATTTACTGCAATGCTGACTTACCCAAAAGAATGTAATTGTAGAAGAAATTATGTTTAACAGAGAAAAAAAAAAAAATCGTATGACAGAGATGCATAAAATTTACATTAATTCTACGTTCATCGTACCGGATGTTAACATTTTTCATCTGATTTAGCTTGCTCGGACTTAGAAATATTACCCCTTAGTAACTTCCTCACACTGTAAGTAGTTAATTCTATCTTATTGTGGCTTAACATTCGTTAAACTTAACTTTTATGCTTCATTATACTTCTCGTGGCTTTATTGTTTATTACTCTGTGGCTGGTTCTAGATTTTATTTCTACATCTTACCAGGTGCTTCATTACAACATTAATCGACATGGAGTTTACTTATATCTTGACTGATTTCGAATTTCGCTAATGTTTAAAGGGATCCAATAATTGAAAGGATTTATATCGCTGAGCGTGGTAGTAGCAAAGGAAGATGACGTTGTGATCCGTTTTGCGATGTGTAGGCGTCCCCACCATCTGAACACAAGTCTCCCAAACAGCTGCGTAAGCGTTCCTTTCCAGGCAATCTTAGACGCAGTGTTCCTACTCCACCCATCTGACTATGGAAAAATTTACTGTGGAATTTCTAATGTAATCTTAGATATGCCAAATCACTTCTAGCAACTGGTCTCCATGTGAACCTATCCTTAGTGAGTTCCATTGATCGCTCATATCCACCTTCGGATAGTATGTTGTTAATAATTCCCGCGAAAACGATCCCAAAAGGCGAGTTACTTTGATCGCTCCTATCCACCCCTGGGTATCATATTTCTGATTACAACAGCACCAATTTAAACTCTTTTTACTCCCTGCTGCATTCCCTTACAGCCTTACGGGTATCTACAAATTACTCCCTGCTACAGCCTTACGGGTACAATACATTTCCCTGCTGAGCCTTACGGGTAACACATTATCACCAATTTCACAATTACACATTTAATCACTTAATCCGCATGCATGCCTTACTTCAACACTTTTATATGGCCATTTAAACTCTTTACTCACTTGCTACATTTACTACTCAGTATTCGCGAATTTATTCCTCAGTATTATTTTCGTCATCGCTTCTTTTTTCCTCCTCGATGCACCGATACAAGATTACTGACTCACATCGCCTGAACGATGAAGAACATGTCTCCGTATCATTACCGCATTATTTTTATCTTTCTTAAGAACTTCATAGGGCTATTAGACTATCACGCAACTCCGACTCCTACATCACAATACAGTATCCACTGTGACCGAGCTTGACCTTGGACGGGTCGTATAGCCGAACACACAATCCCGACTCCTCATACTGGTGTATTTGTTAGGCGGTTTGGATCCGTATTACAGTAACTATTGTGGGTGTGCACTTCCCAAATAATCACCTGAACCCGCGTATGGCCCTTTAAACGATCGCGAAGGATACACTCGCGTGTTTTGCACTAAGCAACCGTTGAATACCCCAAGTACGGATACTCAATTCATCGAAAATTTACGTTATGGTCTTCCCTTAGATATTAATTGCCACATTCTTAGAAATTCTGCCACGTTTACACACTATTTCGCCACAATGCTTTACACAAGGTATAATGCCACTACCGTGAATTTCACACACATTAATATTTCAAGTTTCTGTTACACTTAATTGCCATCATTACTTTACTGTATACAATTTACAATTTTAGTCCTACCACAAATCTCCTACTTAAACCAAAACTATGCACTCGTATGTATAAGCTTTAATAGAGAGTCCGTGAAACAATGAAATTACTTCGCGCGTATCTTTTTTTTATTGCAACCCGAGAGACTAGTAGATGTTTCTTACTTTGTTTAACCAAAAAATTACGTTACTACTCATCAATACAGAATTTTGCATGAGAGATTTAATTTACTTTTTATTTTAACTACTGCTTCTCACATCCGATTTTATCCAGCAAGCGAATTTTGCACCATATCAGAACTAAATTCCTCTCTTATACATCACTTATTATGCAATTTCCATTAAGCCATTTCATTTCCCTTTCGAATTTCAATCATCCATAAAGTACGCGTCTATTTCCAGTTTCAATTTTACACGCGCTCGTCAGCGTTGCCAACGTAAGCAACTGAGATTTTACACATTTTATACTTCTATTAGTCAGTTAATAACTTTAATTGAAGGCTATTCACTGCAATAAGATTCAAATTTTTGTGAAACACTAATCGCCCGCTAAACATCTTTTACATAAATAGCTTGGAATATCATATTACATTTCAAACAAATTTTATAGTATTTTAGCAGAAGTACATGCACTTACCAATTAACATGCCACAGCTTAAATAATTTGCTATCTTAAATCATGCAAAAATGATTGTTTAAAATTAAATAACCTTTGAAGATAGGAGTACGATTATTTAACACGGGATAGTTGAAAACAATGAAGTAAACGTTTGATGCAATTTATTCAATGGTACTCACCAAAAAAGAAAAATTTATTTACTTTCCAATAACTTAACGCGCACTGAATAATCGATTTTTCGACCAGATTAACTCCTGAGATCAACTGACACACCGGACAAATAATGATTTAACTTTATCATAGAAGATGCACCATGATTTTTACACAACCAATAAATGGCTATTTCGTTCTTCCAAACTAACCCTTTAAGACGAAATATTATACTTTCAAAACATTTTGTGACTATCTTTTGATTGAACACCGCTTCCATTATGAAAAACCGATTGGAGATGTGCATGCTATCAAATTTTGATTTCAAAATATCGTTAATGCGAAATTTCAACTTAACAATATTGTTTTCCCGGACCGTTCCAATTTACACAAGCAATTACTTTACTTGAAGCTATTTCATGCCAAAACTGTGTATTTTCCAAAACTCACCGGATTTTGGTGCTGGAACCCGTCGACCCTGCGTGCTGCACTTGGACACTGGAGGATGTACTGCTCTCGTCCGCGTCGCTGCTACCCGACACTGCTTGGCTTGCGGATTTAGACTCAGCTGGCTGCCGGCTGCTCGCTGGTAGTAATTGTATTCTCGCCGCTACAATACTAAAACTTCTGACTGCTAGCTAAGTAAATAATTGATCGAACCTCTCTCCTGCCTGTCTGCTATCATGCCGTTTCTTTTGCCATCCTATTTTTCTCTCCCATAATTCTTCTTAACGCCGCTATTTTCTGATGGTCGTCGTAACTAGAGTCCTGCCTTCGATGCTTCTTCCGTGGATTTGTAACTCCCGCGTTCTAAATTTTACGAATAGCTTGGGCGGAAGAAAGTGTTTACCTCTGACAGCAAATGTAATTTTTGACCGTTTTCTTCTGACCGTTTTCTCCTGGCAATTTTCTTCTGATCGTTTCCTCCTCACACTTCCTTCTGGCACTAAGTGTCCTTTTTAGGCCCTTTTCTTCTGACACCAAATTGTAATCGACCGTTTTGGGCTTAGTCGATTAGTTGACAGGATGGTTGAGTGGTGGGCCGCCCTTCCTATCATGGCACTGCGTGTGATCGCTCGTATTGGCCTAGAACTTAGTGCTGGAGGTTGTTGCAGTTGTGAGCGCAATGTGGCATTAGAGAAACCGACCAGATCCTAGGTACTGACCTGTGCGAAGTATTCCCATAGTTTGCCTCGGCAACTTCTGCTGTCTCCTTGTAGTACGGCGGCTAGATGGATTACTGTTAATCAGGATAACTGACACCACATGGTTAAGGACATGACCCTTTGCTTTATAATAGTACCGTGTAATGATCCTTGAACTGGGCTATGGCTAGCTATAGGTTCTTCTACTTCTAGTACGAAAGACAAGGCGTCTATCTGCTACGATAGGCGTTTATTGTACACTCTACACTGAAGCCAATACATCTGAATCAATACTGCCTGCTAGGCTAACCCCGATGGTACTAATAACTGAAGCCATAGTTTCTTGACGTTAATGATCTACTCAAAGTATAGATGGTGGATCCATTACTTACAATGGAGAATGGCTAGCAGCTAGTCTTGGTAGCGAGGGTACCTGCTATCGGCCATGACGCGAGACCCGGCTACGGAGAGAGGCACCCTAACCGTTAAACTGACATAGTGTCTGCCCTACAGTACTGATACTTGCAGAAGAGCCCCAGTGCGTACCGTCGCTCGTAATTTATCCCGATCGTCGAACGTTCTAGATGTTCGATCGGTCGTCACCCCGGTCATCGCCTTCTGTCCTGGCATCTGCTGACGCTTGCGTCTGCAAAACGAGGCTAACCTCACGCGAACTCTCCGCGTGCGTACGGGACGTTGCTTTCAACTAAAGTACTAATATTTAACCTTAACTAATATGTCTCCAAACCTTCCATTACACCACTAAAAGGGGGATAGAAACCACCAGTTTTAGTGGAAAATCCACTAAGTTGCCAACACTATTCAGGAATTCCTGCGTCGAGCAAATGATTGTCTTATCTAAGGTCTCCGACGAATTTTTAAGAAGCCGTAGCTCCCACAGTTCCAAATGAGGACACTAGTTCTCGCCAAAATCCATTACCAGCATTCTGTAGCTGATAATACGAATATATACGAAAAGAAAGTACGGGCAATATGGAAAAGGACTTAATGCGAAACATGTATCAAAAAATATTACTAACGTCTTGAAAACTGGAATAATTGCATCGATATAATTTCTTCATCACGTTTCCCACTCACAGTTTACCGAAAAGCGGCCAAATATTAAATTAAAAATGCTGAAATATGAGACTGCTACCGAACTGAAATACTGTCGTCATTCAAATATATCACAAAATACTATCTGTACGGAGATAAGATCAAACTAAACCGTTTCCGTTTCTTCCAACTGGTTGTGGTTAGGTTGAATCGAACCCTGAAACCAGATGAAAAAAATCGCCGAAGGCAGAAGTAAATTTCCGTCTGCTTTGTTCTTCTTGAAATTCCGTATTTTGCATACAACGAAAACAATCGATTCCTTCTACCGATGCAGTAGCAAATATTTCGTTGTTCATAAATTTTAGGTGAATTTTTGCAATACAGAACAGCTGTACCGACGAGAATGCTTAAAACGAAGTTAACAAATATTTCAAAAAAAATTTATTCGTTCAGAATCGCTGGCGGCATCTCATTGCTGCTATCACATTTTGGAATTTTAATTTAATTCACGTCTACTCTTCTGCAAAAAGTGGGTAGAGAACGGAAATGGTATTATTATGCCGAAGTAGATGATCCTAATTCCAATTTTTGAAAGACGGCGAACGTGTCAGAGTTCTCCCCATCGCTAAACCGGTAACGCGAATCTTTTGTTACCGGTATCAAAGGATAAAACAAAGAAATGAAATAAGCACACTGTTATTTCCAGGTTTTTTAAATAGCAGTTATACTAGTTTGCTATCAAAAAAGACTATGTTTTGTTAATGGCGAGACTGAAGGAAAATTTACTTGTATATACTGAACTAGAAATTTATTTTCATTCCTGTTTATGTCGCGATACAGGCCGTCACTAAAATGCGTGGCTGTGATTGTATCAATGCCCTTGTGGCTAAGGTTTTATTTCGTAGTTGCAATATTGGCGGATATCGTAGAAATTCAGCCTGGACTAGAATGGCAACTGAAACTTCTAGTTACAGCATCAGGCAAGAGGAATTTACTAACTAGTAGTAATTAATAAGCTGCTTTTATGGATGCCATGTTAGTGACGAGTATCTGCATACATTTAACAACAAGAAAAATGTTTCTAAACACACGGAAAACATACTTAAGGCTTAAGCTCGTTAATGCATAAATATGAATATTGAAAATCATGCAACAACCACATAATCGAGACATGTTTTGGAGTTTTCAAACAACATTCAGTGTTATACACCTCACAACAATAAGCAAGACATGTACCCTACGTCTAGATAAACATATGAAAGTTAGAAACCTACCTCTTGTTTAATGGGTCCAGAATTTGCTGCGTCCATTTTACTTGGTTAGGATAGCTTTTAAAAGTAAAATGGAAACTATTTGCTACCAACACACAAGCTCCAACAGTCATGTAATGTCAAAATTATCTCACTACAAAGTTACTGTTTGTTCCAAAAATAACCACCCACTCATGATTTCTGATATCATGATATCTGAGCCAAAAATATCACCCAATAATTTATACGTTAAGCAGAGTCTTCTTTTTTTGCATTCATTAATATAACGATTTCTCTAGATTCAGCTAATCTATAATTATATAATGTTTAATGGTATGAGGTTATTGATGAGCCTCCTGTTATTATTCTTCTTCTTCTTCCATCGCTGTGCCCAACTCAGGAGCGCGAGTGAACTTATTTAGCAGATGTGTTTTTCTTTTGTTCCCAAAACCTCTTCATCCTTTCGCTGTGTTCTTTCCTTCGTTCTTCCGTCCACGTGTTTCTTCTTCTGATATATTGGCTGTTGGCAAACTGGTGATTGTTGACCATACTACTAAATTGGCATCTGTCCTGTATGATGTCGTCTGTTATTCCTATTTCCCGGAGATCCTTTTCTATTTCAATTAGCCAGTTGTTTTTAATTTTCATTGAAAGGGCTAGATTTAGAATTCTTTTTGTTAGTCTGTTATTACTCATTCTGATAATATGGCCGTAGAATTTAATTCGTCTTTTCCTGAATGTGTCTGAAATTTTTTCCGAATGCTGATACAGTTCGTTTGATTTCCTTTTCATCCAAATTCCTCCGGTACAAACAGGGCCAAAGATTTTTCTTAAAATTTTCTTTTCTTGCTTTTCAATATCTTTAATCAATGATCTTCCTCCAATAATCAAGGTTTCTGATGCGTATAATGCCTCCGGTTTGATTACAGTGTTATAGTGTCTTAACTTGGCATTTCGGGATATTGACTTTTTGTTGTATCTGTTCCAGGTGATTCTGTAGGCTTTTTGTAATTTAGTTATTCTCTCCTTGTTTGCTTCACGATTTAATCCTGCAGGTTGAATAATGTCTCCTAGATATCTGAATTTAGCTACTTGAGAGATATTGCCAAATCGCGTTTTTAAGGGTTGTCCATCTTGGTACCGTGAAGATCCTTCCATATATTGGGTTTTAACATATGATATTTCGAGACCACATTTAGCTGCAATTTCATGCAGTTTTTCAAGTGCGTAGACTGCCTCTTGCTTGTTGTTGGAGAGAATTGCCAGATCATCTGCAAAAGCCAAACACCGCAAGTGAAGTTTATTTCTGAGTAGCCTGCCAATGGTTATTCCTTTTACTTCATTCTCCCAGGTTTTTATTACTTTGTCCAGAACAAGATTGAATAAAAGAGGTGATAGTCCATCTCCTTGTTGAACTCCTGTGCCAATTTTAATAGGTTCCGACACCTCACCTAAGAACCTTACTTTTGAAATGGTATCCGTTAAGGTCTGTTTGATTAATTCTCTGGTTTTTCTGTCTACTTTGTATTCTTCTAGCGTCTTAAAAAGTGTTTGTCTGTCAACAGAGTCATAAGCTTTTTTAAAGTCTACAAAGGTGATTACTGTTAGTCGGTTTTTACGGATTTGTAAGATGGTTTTGAGATTTAAAATTTGTTCTGCACATGACCTGCCTTTTCTAAATCCTGCCTGATACTCGCCAATAAGATGATCAATTTGTGTTTCAAGTCTCATGAGAAGTGCCTTGGATAGTAGTTTGTAAGTAATTGGTAACAAGGAAATTCCTCTGTAGTTATTAATGTCAGTTTTATCCCCTTTTTTGTGAAGTGGATGAATTAGTGCACATTTCCAGTCTTCAGGGATTTTTTCTTTGACCCAGGTGTCTTTAATAATCATATGAATATTTTGAGCAAGACTCATACCACCTATTTTCCACATTTCAGCAATTATGCCATCTTCCCCTGGGGCCTTGTTATTTTTAAGTCCTCGGATTATTTGTTGGATTTCTTCTAAAGTGGGAGGTTCTGAATCTGGATTTGGAGTGGATTTTTCAAAGGTAAGCTGTCCTTTAGGGTTTTCACAATTTAGAAGGTCTTTGAAGTAATTTGCTAGGAGCTTACAATTTTCCATATTATTTGTTTCTAGAGTTCCATCTGGACGTTTGAAACAGAGGCTAGGTGCCTGGTATTTTGACAATTCTTCCTTGAACGTTCTGTAGAAGTTTCTAGTGTTGTTTTTCTTAAACTCTTCATCAATTTCTGCTAGTTTCTGTCTAATCATACATACGTTTCTCTAATCTAATGGTTTTTGAAGTTTGTTTCTGTGTATTAATGAATTCCTGCCAATTCTGAATGGTTTTGTGGGAACTCCAATTTCGCCAGGCTTTAATTCTAAGTTCAATAGCCTTATCACAGGTTTCATTCCACCACCTACGTTTGCGTTTTCTGGGAGGTGAGCCGATGCTTTGAGCAGCTTTGAGGAGTGCGTCTTTAAGTTCTGGCCAATTGGTAGCATGTTGGCTGGATATATTGGCAAGAAAAGTTTCAGATTCTTGTTCCAAGAATTCAGGGTTGATTCACGTATGTTGTCGTATTCTGGGTTTGACTCTATTTGGTTGAAATTTTACTTTAATTAGAGACAAATGGTGATCAGAGTCAACTAATCCTTTTTTTACCTTAACGTTCATAATTTCCTTCTGATTTTTCTTGGAGATGGCAACATGATCTAGTTGAAATTCTCCTAAATGATAATTTGGTGATCTCCAGGTTTTTTTCTTGTGTGGAAGTGCCAGAAAATGAGTTGATATTAATTTTAAATCAAAATTGTCACAGAAGGCAATTAGTCGCTCTCCATTTTTATTGGTTCTTTTGTGTGCAGGATAGAGTCCTACAGTGGCTTCTGAATTTCTTTTCTCTGCCAATCTGCGCATTGAAGTCTCCCATCAGAATTTTAATATGATGCAGCGGAATTTCGTTTGCCGTTTCTTCTAATAGTTCCCAGAAGTCCTCCACTTTTTGCGGATCTTTTTGATTATAGTTGTTTGTAGGTGCATGTGCATTTATTATTGAATACGCCTTATTTCCTGATTTGACATGACAGTACTGAGATTCTTTCAGAAGGAGATGTGAAGTTTAATATTGAGTTTGTAATATTTCTTTTGACTACAAATCCAGTGCCAAATTGTGTTGGTTTGTTAGGGATTGAGATTGCTGGTTTGCCTTTCTAGATTCTGTAATTTCCTGATTCAAAATGATTTTCATCTGTGTATCTTGTTTCTTGAAGGGCTAGAATTTGGATGTTGAATTTGTCTAATGTTACTGTTAGCTCCTTAAGTTTGCCAACTTTGAGAAGTGTATTGATGTTCAAAGTGACAAGAAAATATTTGCATTTCGGACGAAGAGATTTGGGAAGCTCCGATACATTCCCGCATGATGTTCTCGGTCCCCCAGAATCCGATGACCGAGAAAACCTAGTATGATTACCAGGGCCTGGGGTAGTTGCTTTGTTAGCAGACGTTACCATCATGCTTTAAGTTGAAAGTATGGGGAGATCACACTCTGTTGATCTCAGTATTACAACTATGGTAATGAGCCATAGAGGTTGCCTCTAGTTGTTTTCTGGCCTAATATTTTACGGCTCTCAGCCAACCCTCCTCCTTTATCCGGGCTTGGGACCGGCAACAGCAACTAGTAGTTGCTGCAGGCGGAGTTCCTCCTGTTATTATTATTTTATGTAAATATATCATGAAATTTTGCGCATATCACCTGTTAAAAATCTATGAAGAAAATGGTTTTGTTGCTGTGTAGTAGCCGCTGATGAAACATAGACACTGCTCTGGAAGCTAAATTCAATTCAAGCTACCAGGTCATAAGTATCTCCAATTTTAGTTCTTGGTTACGTGAAAGAGTTATGTAATCACAGCATAAAATTTGAATTAGGTAGAAGGTTGAGTAGAAACGGAAATAATTTAATTTACTTTAATTGCACAATCTGGTGGCAATTACCCTACACGACCATTTTTCCCATTTCCTGAACCAACCTATTGCCCTATTCTTTAAAATGGTATTTATGACTAATATCAACAAACGTAAATATCGTAGATAGAGGAACTTACGGCTTGTCGCTGGAGAGAATATTAGTGCGTATAAATTGATTCGATCATGGAACGGAAAAAAATCCGACTACCGTCTGTCATTTTCAATGCTCCCTCGCATGGAGCGATTACGGTAAAGCCATGAAAACTGGAAAGCAAGAAAAATCAGATATTTAGTTTAATATAATTTACTTGAACTGAGATGGAGTGCACGCTGTGGTGACAATTTACCAGCACACTCATGTTTCCTCTTTCCTGTACGCACCTACTTTTGTCCTCTACAGATATCAACTTTAAATTGTTCCAACATTTTTGGTAAATTATTCATCAATTATCTTGGTAATTCATCCTAATGCCTGACCCTCCTTACCTTCGAAAGAAAGTCTTCCCACCCCTAATCGAGTGCCAACTTATGGTAATTTTTTCCCTTCAACTGATTAATTTTAATTCTTACGCTAATATCTTTCCATGCCAATATACGCCTTTAAGACCCCTATGATTCTCTTCACCCTTCTACCCTCTTCCAGTGAATGCTATTCCTGCTGTTTTATCATAATGTTTACTGATTGCTTTCTGTGGTTGTTTCTCAGACAAATCTAGCAGCCTTTCTTTACATACTCTCCAACTCCTGTATCTGATAGCCAAAATGTGTCTCAAGTACTACTCCACCATGTTGAAACGGTGATCTGACCAAAGTTTGGTAGTAAGAATGGAGACTTTCCCGGTGTACAATTACAATGAAGTCTTCACGGGTGTACCGCCGGATTGCGTTGTGATAATACGATATTTCTACGACTAGCTCAGCCGTCTTCCTCAGGTGCGGAGACATCTGCACTGGTTGGCTGACCGTCAGATACTGCGACAGCCCACGTGTCGCACCTCCTTATATACACAGCGGCTCTGCCTGCGACCGGCGCGGCTGGCTGCCAGTAGACGTGGCGGTAGTTGTTCGTTGCCGGCCCCGGTCAGTAATATGGATCCCTTATGGCGACAGCTCGACAGTGGTACAACGTATTCTGCAGATTTTTGCCAAGGCTCGTTTCTATGCCTCATTAAGATATAGCCCACTGTTTCTATTAAATTTATCGGTCAGTAGAATTTCAATTCCTTCCTTGATCACAGATCCCCATAAATGTGTAGTCTTAGCCAGTATGCTAATGTTATTGAATTCTACTTCGTGGTCATGTTCATACACGTGATTGGCAATTACTGATTTGCTGTACTGTCCCAGGCAGAGGTAACATTTATTTTCTTCACACCAGTTTTCTATAGTGCGGATAGATTGGCCGATATAAATCTTTCCGCACTCGCAAGGGATGCTATAAATTCCCAGAACTCTTAGGACAAGATTTAATGGAGGTAGCCCCATATTAACACTGGTGGTCCTCAGAAACATTTTATTTCATGCCGTGTGAGGCAATCCAGTTGCTGAAGCACTAAATTACGTGCTAAATATCATACCTGGCCGCTCGCGTAATTCCTAAATAATCACCACCAGAATACAAATTATATACACCCAGCATTCGATAGAGACAGTGGTTTATGTGTTAGCTGGACATAGTGGTGCTTGAGCTGTCTTAATATCTGTGGGTCAGCCAACCAGTGCAGATGCGCCCACAGCTGACCAAGACGGTGGAGCTTGTCGTCGAAATATGGTGTTTTCACAACACAATCCGGCGGTACACCGGTGAAGACTTCATTGTAAATGTTGTAACTTAATATCATTAATTTACTTGAATTCTGCCTTCGTTAATGCGAAAGTAAAAGCTTTGTAAATTTCTGAAACGTTAAATCATTTGCTAATATTCGCATAGTTCCTAATGACTCACCACCAAAATACAAATTCCATACTCCCAGCTCTCTTTTCACTCGCCAGCTCCTTTAACATATCAATTACTGAATGAATTCTGCGGTGATTTCTACAAGGATGTCAAAATGCCCTCTTTTATAGCACCTATATCTCTTGTATCTTAAACCGCATTTTGGGTCTCTCAAGACTCCACCATAATCAAGCATTGTTCTGGCCAATCATCCTTGGTGACTTTGATCCCATTTCACCAGTTTTACTTAAGGCACGTGGTATACAATGCAGCAATACGCAAGTGGGGGCTCCGTCAGGAGTTTAGACCGCTGACCACGACGTGACACGAGATACCATCCCCGCGCCATGCTGGACCAGAAAATAAACTAATATTAGTATTTGGGAAAATGGTAGGCTGGCCATTATTATAATACACGTGATCGCGATAAGCCGTGGATGGATTCCTAGTCATTTTTTAATATTGTGTTAATTATCTTCTGTAAATACCACTTGTGTAGTCCAGGACTTTGCTGAAATCTCTCTCTGCCACCAGAGGAATGTTTGCAGATAGACTGAATTTATCAGAAGGCTCCACAAGGGATTTGCTTCCCATGTCTTAAACCAGCAATTCCTCCCTCATCTATGAATTAAACAATAAATAATATCTATTTTTCTGACTTCTGTGTATTTTGCTGGAATTAATCTCCACTCCATGTTGCCTTGCTCAACCAGACATTATAACCAAATCACTGTTACCTTCTTTCGAAGGTTTACACAATTTTCCATACCAATAACGTCAAATTATTTTGCCTGATTCGGTAATTTATTCTAGTGTGTTTTATTATTTCTTTGGTGCTGATGGCTTTATCGATGTCGACGTCGTTAGAGGTGGGAGTGTATCGGGCACAAGAAACGGGAAAGAATTCGGCCAGTGCCATCGATGGCAGCGTCCCGGCCTACACCTGGAGTTACTTTGGAAAGAAAACAAAAATAGATGGCTGAAAATTGAATTTTAAAGCGCATTTTCCTGACTTTCAGTCAATGCATTAAAGTTCAAGCGACGGTATAGGTTTAAAACCATCAGAAAGCTGATACTTGCATCCTTGCTACACAGAAGTGGGTCTGTGAAGGAGCAAATGACACAGCACTTCTCACTGCATAATGATGCCTCCGTATAACAGGAAGTTGTAAGACCCATTTGTGCCTGAATTGAACTGCTAGTTTCTGATGTTCAATTTTACACTTTTACATAATACACCTTATCATTCTAAAAATAGCCATACTCGGCTTATCACAATTATGTGCATTATCATAACCAGCAACTTCCAACCTAACGTCCTCCGAAATACTAATATTAATTTATTATCCGTCCAATGGTGTCAAATTCTAATTCGTTCTCCAACTACACTAAAACTCTCACAATCCTACCGCAAGTAATCCATTACTATCATCTATCACTGCCAGCAAATTGCAGTAGTCTTTGCATGCTAGCAAGAATACGCTCCACCAATTGTTCATCTAATCTGTAATGTTCCAGGTACTCCACATTCTGGCATTAACTTACAAATTCTATTACTAGTTTCATTATACTCTTACAATTTTATTAGTATCGATATTATAACTGACTTTTGCTTTTTCTTACCATTACTCTCCGCTCTCTTCACTGCAACTGCCTCCTCTTTCCCTACGTATATTTGACTTTTCGTATAGTATTCATGACTTTATTCGGTGTTTAACTACAATTATTAAACTTTCCATCACCTTTCTGCATAACAGCAGACTCTGACTTAAACAAGGCACATTCCGACATTCCGGAGCCCACCATAAGTCGACGTGCACACACTTGTAGCTTCGAGTACTGCTGAATGCTGAACTGAGACCAAATAATAATAATAACAGAAAACTATCTACCATAGAGATTTAATTATTACTATTAATTTTAATTACGATGGAGTTAAAGCTCTGGTGGCTTTTCCCCTAGTCATCTAATTACCCCATTTTACATTATTATTACATTTACTTTTATAGCTGCAGTGTTAAATTCCTCCCTTATTCGGTTTTCAAAGTTTAATTTTTAAATTCCTATGATATGCCCCCTGCTAAAAGGAAGCCTTTGTTCCCCATTTATCCATTTGCTTCACTTCTATGCCATCATGATTTATATTGAGTAAATGGAAGATGATTTCATGTTTACAAATAAATTGAAATAAACTGTCATTTGGCTGCCAGAGAATCAAAACCTAATATTAGTATGATTTTTTCTTATGGCTTTACACCTCATCGACATTAGAGGCGGGATGGGACTGGGGATAAGGAACGGGTAGGAATTCGGCCATGGCACTTTAAAATAAGCATCCTGGCATTTGCCTTGAATGATTTGGGGAAATAATGGAAAAACCAAATCTGGATGCCCGGATGAAGATTGTAACCGGCGTCCTCCCGAATGCGAGGCCAGAGCTGGGAGTTAGAATGAATTCTGTGAAACTGTTGTTAGGGCTGTGGGGGCAGTGAATGGACTCTTCTCCTTACTTTCTCTATACAGTAAATCAGTTGCTTCCGAAACGGATCCCAAGTGGTAAGAAAATAGTCCAAATACGGAAGCATGGGAGTTTTTTTATGTTGTCTTCTATGTATATATCTCAATTCTTCAAATTTGATCAATGAATCACAATATAAAATAAGTTCTACATTTAACTGAAGCCACGAACAGATGCCAATTCATGTTCCTTTGTACTGTTATGCCAAAATACTTCATGGAATTAACCATGTAAACAAATAAACTGTTTACTCAATACTTCTGATTTTTTTTTTTTTTTTTTTTTTTTTTTTTTTTTTTT
>JARYHS010006964.1:12972275-13008271 GCA_031002005.1 Vandiemenella viatica | reverse complement strand
CAAGCACTCATAAGTCATCTCGCCCGCACCAATCAGCAGCCGCAGCACAAAATATTTCATCTAAAATATGCCTGTCTATACATAAGTGATTCCTGCTCGCAAAAATATATAACAATAATAATCTCATAGCATAAATGATTTCTACTCTGTTGTTCATATGACTTATCTCCGAGGGGTGAGAAATAATGAGAAGATGTTCTAGAAGGTTTGGTTTAGTGTCTATATTAAAGCAAGGTGCCAAATTTTGAAAGGACACAAAGAAAATGGCGTAAAAATTGCAACCTACTTGTCAACACAAATCCATAATGAAATTATTAACCTATGTGGAGATGTCATTTGGGATGACGTCACTAATAATGCTTCTGGCTGTAGTATCTTGGCGGACGAGAGCAGTGAAATATCAGGAGAGGAGCAAATTCCAATGGTGCTGGTTTTCTGGGGGTTGGTATGAGAACAATTTTTAGGTTTTGGAGAAGATACTGCCATAAACGTAACTCTATACACTCTGAAGTAACAATTTTGTAACATTCACAGGTTTTGAGCCAGAAGAAATGCTTAGGTCAATGGTAGGATGGGTGTTTCATTATTGCAGGAAAGAATGGAAATATGTAAGAACGAAGTCTTTCTGGGCGGTGAGAATGTATGAAATGCTTTCAGGTGACTAGCCGAGTCAAAAATGAATTGTGTGACAACTCATTCTTGACTCTGCTAGCCACCCGAGAGCATTTAATACACGAATGGAAATGTTTAAAGAATTTTACATACGAGATAACTGTGTTTTCACTGCTCTAGACACAATATAAATTAAGCTGGTAACGACTTACAACAGATAGTAACGATAAAAAAATTTCAAAATAAAATAAATAATTCAATTGTTTCATGCACCACTTTTCGTCGAAAATGCGAACAAAATAAACCACATTCTTTCAACTAGAGAACCAATAAAAGGTAAAAAATGATTACTGTGGACCACTAACTTGTATGGGCCTAATATTTTACCTCTGTGTATATTATCATCTACTAATGGTTATCAACGAGTACCCCGATCCCTTAAAATCTATTTCTTCACTAAGGCCCTAACTTTAAGGTCTTTAACATAATGATCAAAGCAATGATTCTCAATTTCATGCTGACTGGCAACGTATTTAGTTAATAGACTATTTTAATACAAATGTAGTGATATCCTCAGATCCTGAAATACGAGATATTTGCTGATCGTTGAAGTTTTCAAGGCTTTTAGAAAGTTTAACTTACACCTTATACTTATCATACCATTAATAATAATGACTACTGTATCCACGGTATGTGAATCAGTTCTACTAACCATGTTATTTTTATTGAATCTAGAATATTTTTAAAAAAAGTTCTGCCGTAGACAACATCTGCAATCCTTGCGGACCACAGGTTGGGAATCACGGAAACATATCAGTGTTCTCCAAAACCCATCGGTCTCAAAAATACAAAAGCATCGCCACATCCAACGAACATTATGGAAAAATTGTTACGGCACTATACCTTGTTCACTCTCAACTGGCGTGTCAAGGTCACGTGCCCCTCGCCCCGCACCTCACCTCACCACCCCCTCCCGTTGCCTTCCCCTCTGAGCAGGCCGCTGCCTACAGGCAGGCAGGAGGCATTGTTGTATGGCACAGTATTGTCATGATTATACCAATAATCGTTAAAAAACGCTGTAAGTGAAATGGCGCCAGATAATAGATACATTAGGCGACAGTTAAAATCAATAATTTTTTATGTGTATATATTTTTAAGACGCTAGAAAACTCCGAAGAGAAAGATAATATATTTTTTAGGGAACCACAAAAATGACAGCAGAGGCTTTTGGCGAATCAATACTAACAGTGTATGTAGCGAAGCCAAGCTGAGTGTTCTAGGGCCATGCTTTTCTTCTGCAAAGAAAAACATTCACCGACAAAAACCGGTCACCGAGATGGATGACTTCCGGAAAGACATCATTCGATGTTCTGTACTCGAATTTTATATTCCAGGAAAAAATCATACCATACTGAAAGAGAAAATGAACTACACTGGAGGCGTCATTTCTCTGCATAAATTACTAAAAACACTCTACATGAGATACAGAAAATGTTTTGAGGACAGATGTTTTCTGAAAGAAAAGAAAGACATTGCTGCAGCACAGGACTCATTTTTAAGAAAAATTCCCCATTTAAGAAAACAACATCCTCTTCGGCCTATCGCCTATCCTGACGAGACGTGGGTAAATCAAAATCACGCAAGGAACTTTATTTGGCAACACTATAAAGGAAATGATGGGTTCAGGGTTCCTTCAGGTAAAGGCTCTCGATTAATCGTTTGTCATGGATTCGTTGAAGGGGATGGTTTAGTTTTTCAGTATAAAATTTCTGCCGACTATCGCCAAAAAATCAGCAGTGAAGTGTTCAGGAAATAGTTTTTTTACTTGCTTAAAAGTCTGGAAGAAGGACGTGTTCTCGTAATGGGTAATCCAAGTTAAATCCAGGAAAAAATCCAGTCACTATCACTTTCAATTCAAAATTTATACGACGTGATTTAAGAGATTTAACTTCCGCTGGGAAACACATTTAAGAATTGGATTTACTTCTCGAAATGTCTTGCGCAACTTTTAAAACTAAAAATAATAACTGGAAGCAATAAATTTTATTCATTGATATCATGTAAATAATTTTTATCTTTATAAATATATGAAATTGAAGTTGGTAGGCACGCAATTTCTAAGACACACGAGTCAATATTTTTGCTCATGACAAATCATTAAAATACTCAATTTTGCTAAAGAAAACATCACATGAAATGCAACATATTGAATTACATACCCTTGCGAGGATGACTGCGCATGCGTGGCAGCTGTTGCCCCTTCGCTTATGGGGTTAAGGGGAGCGGAGTGGGGACAGTGCAGAATTTCCTCTCTTAACTGAACATAGTATAGTAACACTGTTAAGAGACGGTAGCGATGCTACCAGAAGAGTTGCGAATTAGTCGTTACTGTTTGTCTCATAGCGAAACATTCAGCTCTGCAAACTATAATGAATGCTCCACACTGGAAACGTATTGAATTGTTTTATATTAATTGCAATGCAGCGCACACTCCGATGTCAATTTCCCTTCACACCACTTCTGTCCTCCTCCCTCTATTTTTCCCTCTACAAATTTCACCTCTCAATTCTTTCGGCGTTTTTGGTTCTCCCGGTAACTTGGTCCAACCCCTGATCCCCTTATCTACGAAAGAGAATCTTCCCACACAGTAGGGCCTGAAATCGTGAACTAGCTTGTGCATTGCTCCTCATTCTTACACTAACATCTTTCCACGCCTCATAATCAATATAAGCCCTGTACACTCTCATGACCCTCTTCACCCTCCTCCTGTCTTCCAATGAATCCCATTCCGGGCCCTTTATCTTATCGGTTACTAATTGTTTCCTGCAGTAATTTCCACAGACAAATCTAGCTACCCTCTTTTGCGCCCTTTTCAGCTCCTTTACGAAATAGCCATAACATGGAGGTTCCTATTCATTACCACCAAATTCAGACAATGTCCTGAAACCAAATTACCCGCTACATTCCCGACCGCCCTGTCCAAATAATAAAATATTTTCAAGCCACACCCTACTTGGCCAACTATATTTTCCAAACGATGTCATGCCAGGATATTTTCACTTAATGCATTTAACGCCTCTCACTCCAGTCATAAAGAACCTTATTGATTTATCTGTGTACCTAGCACGATTTTTTGCTATTGTTGTCTTGATCAGCTAGTTAACTGTCCAAACGCCCCTGCACATGTTTAATTTAATTTAATTGCAATGTAGCACAGGCTCCGGTGGCAATTTCCCTACACACCCATCTTCCTCCTATCCGCCACCCACCTACATTTGCCCTCTACAAATTTTATCTTTAAATTCTTTCAAAGTTTTCGGTAAATTAATCATCATTTCTCTTGGTAACTCATTCCAATCCCTGACAAAATTACCTAAAAAAGAGAATCTTCCTACACCCTTGTGCCTGAAATCGAGTGCCAGCTTGTGGTCATGGTCATCTTTTCCCTTCCATGCACTACTTTTCATACCTACTGCAATATCTTTCCATGCCTCATCGCCAGTATACACCCTGTACACTCCCATGACCCTCCTCATCCTCCTCCTGTCTTGCAATGAATCCCATTTCAGCTCCTTTATCATATCTGTCACTGATTGCATTCTGCGATAATTTCCAGAAACAAATCTAGCAGCCCTTCTTTGCACCCTTTCCAACTCCTGTATTTGATACATAAAATGAAGTTCCCATACTACACTACCATATTCGAGCAATCGTCTCACCAAAGTTTTGTAACCCAGTTCCTTTACTTCTACCGTACATCCCCTCATCACTTTCTCCAACAAGTGCAGAACTTTGAAACCTTTTAATACACCTGTCCAATGTGTCCAGTCCAGTTAAGCTTGTTATCAAAAGTAATGCCAAGATATTTACATTTCAAGTCTTCAGCAAGCAATTCTTTCCCCACCTCATATTCATAATTAACCTTTTGTTTTTTACTTGTGTATCTAATAAGTTGACTCTTCTTTGCATTTATCTTCATCCCATGTTTACCAACCCAACTAGATATCCTGTCCAGATCACCCAGCAACTGTTTACAATCTTCTATCGTTTTGATTCTTTTATACAGAATTATGTTATCTGCAAACAATCTAATTTCAGATAGTAAACAATCAACACAATTAATCATTAGAATAATGAACAGCAATGGTCCCAAGACGTTACCCTGTGGCACACCCATTTTTACTTCTACTTCTTTTGATAGTACATTTCCTACCCAACTTTCTGTTTTCTACCTTTTAAAAATTCCTGTACCCAGCAAATCAGTCTGTGAAACGTGACAGTGGAAACAGCAAACGACAGTCAGGAAAATAGAAGAGCATTGATAATCCCAACTAACCGCGACCGAGGAAGAACGGAACAAGTTCAACGGTGAACCATGTTTACGTTTATACAAAATAGTAATCATTTTGCGAAAAAAAATGTGTCTGCATACAATACAACACATTCATTTTCTATTGATCACAAAATATGAAACAGGCTCTGTGGGGTGTGTAAAGTTGTTTAATTGATGTTTCAGATATCCAATTTCCGTATCTTTGACAGTTCCATTGTATATTAAATGGCATACTACCCAGACAGTAATTTTTGATAGAAACCAACAGTGGAATGTTTCCTCTTCCCCTGCAGTCACTTTGCATTAGTCTTATCAGCTGATTAGTGGTGTTAGTTAGCTGTGTGTTCGTTGTAGTTTGTATAATACGGTGAAAAGAAGGGAAAAGAAAACGGTATGGAGACAATAAATGTGACACACATCAAACAGGAGGTGTGTTACTATGTTTAAAGTGTTTATGGCGGCGTGCAGGACATGTATTGTTTAATACAATTCGGAGAATAAGGTTTGTTGATCAGGTAATGCATTGATTTTGTGGTTGGCGTTGCTTTACTAACAAACGTGAGCTGATTTTAATGCTGTGTTCTGTATGTAATGAGTTGACTCATAAAATGTTGTTCTTGTTTTTGATTTTGTATTTAATTAGTTAATAGTACTTGTAAATAAAATGCTTTACAGATCTTGTGAATCTTATATTGAACAGTTTTATTGCCTTGAATTTGATTGCTCTTGAAAATTTCATTATCCACTATAATTCATCCATGGTTATAGTTTTGATGATATAAGTATTAGCAAGTATTGTGTTGACCAACATTTTGAAGCTTGTGCTACAAGGCTAAACTTCAATAATGAAATTTTCATAATAATAACAGTATACAGAGCACCATCGGGAAACTTTTCTATTTTTATGAACCAGTTTGAACTCTTATTAACATTTTTAAGAAGAAAAGTAGTCAGCATAGTCGTATGTGGTGATTTTAGTGTAGATTTTCTAAATAACTTACCCTGTAAAGTCGTGTTAGAATTATTAGTCAGTTCATTCAATTTAACTCAGGTAGTTAATTTTCCAACTAGAATAATGAATAATAGTCTCTCAGCCATAGACAGTGTTTTCCTAGATACCTCAAAATTCAGTTATTCCATCAAGCCATCCATTAATGGCCATTCAGATCAATAGGAACTAGCACTAATAGCAATGTTTTTAAGCTTAAGCGTGTAATAAATGATGAGTCAGTTAATTGTTTTAGAAAGTGCCTCATTACCACAAACTGGGACCAGGTTTACAGTGCCCAAGGTATGGATGAAAAATATAACATTTTAGTAGCATTGTATTACATTACTTTGAAAGTTGCTTCCCCTTGAAAAAGTGTCATGCTTCTCATAAAGAACAAAAACCTTGTGTAACTATTGGCATTAGAACATAATGCATTAATAAAAGGAAGTTGTATATTGCCTCTAGGAACAGTGAAAATGCTAATGTTAAAACACATTACAAAGAGTACTGCAAAATACTGAAAAAGGTTATTAAAGAATCTAAAAGTACGTACTACAAACATAAAATTCATGATTCTGAATATGTAATTAAGACAATATGGGATATTGTAAAAAAGGAAATAGGAAAAAGTAATCAAACAAGTAATGATATTTTTATCAAAGAAAATTCACTATAATCTAATTTTTTTAATTACTGATATATTTAATAAACTTTTTTTATCTGTTGCTGATAAATTGACTGCTAATAGCTCAGTGACACACTGTATGGATTTTGTCAGAACAGGCTTCCAAGAAAAATTTAACTCTATGTCTGTAAAATTAGCTACTCCAGAAGAAATAAGAAAAATTACCAGATCCCTTAAGAGCAAATATTCAAGTGGTTATGATGGGATTTCCAGCAGATTAATTAAATGGGGCTCAATAGAATTAAGTAATATTCTAAGTTATCTGTTTAATATTTCTTTACTTGAAGGTTCTTTTCCAGAAAGGCTTAAGCATGCTGTAGGTAAACCACTCTATAAAAAGGGAGATAAAGCAGCTGTATGGAATTACCGACCAATTTTATTTCTAACAGCCTTCTCCAAAGTTTTTGAGAAAACAATGTACAATAGAGTTTATGAACACCTTAAAAAAATAATATTCTATCTAAATCACAATTTGGTTTTCATTAGGGTCATTCAACAGAACAAGCTATATTTACATTCACTGACAATATTTTAGAAGGAATAAATTGTAAATTAATTCCTGTGGCAATTTTTTGTGACTTATCTAAAGCATTTGACTGTGTTTGTCCAATTTGCAGATAACAGAAACATAGGAATTAAAAATACTCCAGATTTATCTACAGAATATATTTCAAATTATGTCTTTGAACTAATTAATAAATGGTTTACAGATAATTGCTTGTCTTTAAACTTTGATAAAACTCAGTATATACAATTCAGTACATCACAAAGATTAACACCAGATTTAGACATAAAATTTGCAGGCCAGTCCATTCAACAGGTAGAGATTGTGAAATTTCTAGGTTTGTATATTGATCATAATTTAAATTGGAAAGTACATGTTTCTGACTTATTAAAGCGATTGGGTGCAGCTACATTTGCAATTCGTACAATTTCAGCTATAGGTGATCTCCGTCTGAGGCAGCTAGTTTATTTTGCTTATTTTTACTCCTTATTGTCATATGGAATAATTTTCTGGGGAAATTCTACCCATAGAGACAAAGTGTTCAGAGCCCAAAAGCGTGTGAGGTTAGCAATAGAACTTTATGTAAAGAGCTGTTCAAGAAGTTAGGGATTTTAACATTAGCGTCTGAGTATATATACACATTTAAGTCCTTTGTAGTCATAAATTATACTTTGTTTGAAACAAATAGTAAAATACACAATTATGGCACTAGAAGTAAAAATGATCTTCACAAGACTTACAAGTCATTGTCATTTGTTCAAAAAGGAGTGTGATATTCAGGGATACATATCTTCAATAAGCTCCCGACACATATTAAATGTCTAGCAGATGATAAGAATAAATTCATGAAAAAATTTAAAGAATATTTAATCTACTCTGTCGAAGAATTTATTTCTAAGGTCTCTAAAAAATAACTGCCAGTAGCTTGTGTAAATGAAGTTTACATAATTAATTTACCATGTATGCTATGACTGTACATCTTCTGGTGTATGTATTATTTTGTTATGGAATTGTTTAATGTACCGGTATGCTATGACTGTACATCTACTGGTGTACTTATTATTTTGTTATGCAACTGTTTATCTGTAAAGTGACAACTTTCCACACCCCACATAGCCAGTCTCCAATATTGGGATCAATGGAAAATGAATGTATTGTATTTTATTGTATAGGGAAAAAGCCACATGTTACCGGGGAGGTGGTTGAGGTAAAAGCCACATTGAGTTTCGTGGAGGGGAGGAGGTTTCACAGGAGCCACGTGGTTTATGGACGCTTCCTTATTGATCAGTAATGGCGCCGAATATTTTGAGACTATGTAGAGAATTTCTCCTTAAATTTTCTGCATGTGTCATTAAGAAGTGAAAACGAGCTAATAAACTAGTTTCTTCATAAAAGGACCTCCTATTTGTGAAATTGTACAATGTGCAATTTAATGTGACTTCACCGTACCATATTATTTATTATTAACTTTTATTGCGATGGAGCTAATTGGCAATTCTCCTATTCATCTTAGTACCCATTTTTAAGTTTTCTTCTATAATTAGATTTTTAAATTCCTCCTCCATTTACTTTTTCCAATTTACTAATTAATCGGTGATATTTACCCCTCTACATAGTGAAATACAAACTTAAAATTTTTACAGTTTTAGATAGCAGCTTATATATTTCATATGAAATAATGTCAGCACATTTATGATTTTTGCATCTGTAAAACGTGACAATAGAATGAAAAAAGCCGGGAATAAGTGCTATTTTGTTGTCATGAAAATTTCAGATACCAAACTGAAATTGATATGTTTACTCTTTGAGGTGCGGGATCTGTGTTTTGTAGCATATGATCAGCTGATTTCAGATGGAAGGTGTATATTGCATATTATGGAGCACAGACAATTGTGGAAAGTTGTTTGGAGGCAGTTATTGACGGAGACGCAGGATAAAAGGTATTTTTATATCTTTAAAGTGTATACGCGGGTGTGCATTGTTTGTTACAGTTTGGAGAATAATAGTTCGCTGATGTATCCAGACAATCCTTGAAAATTGTCTTTTGGCTAAGGGTTTCTGGTTGATGCCTAGTGTCCATTGTGAATCATTAAACTTTTGCCGTTTGTTTAAATGTCTCTTGTTTCGTCAGTGGAAAGGTATGAGCAAATTCCTCTACGAAACATGTGAATCTTGTTTTGAGAGAATTTTGCTAGGTCGAATTTGATATATCCTCAGAAGTTTCCACTCTATGATTTATCAGTTTGGAAGTTTGTTCAATGCGATTCAGAAAGGAAAAGGCTTTTTCAGCTCTTAGGTCACACATTTATTATAGGTCTTGAAACTGATCACTCAACTAACAGTTACTGTATGTATGCTGTGCTGGTACTTCCTTTAGACTGTTTTATATATTTCTGTTGGTGTTAAGCTGAGGTTTCCAATTTGTTGTATTCTTTTACTTTTCTCCAATATCTTTGGCTCCTTTTTTCAGTTTAATTAGGAAGGAATTTAGATCCTGCGAGTGTATTTCAAATTTATTGCACATGTATTGGGAGCACAAAATATCAATAACAGAAATAGTGGTGTAACATCAATAAAAGCGAATAAAACTTTACTCAATTAAATATGTTGCAGTCGGTGCTTTCAGATCATTTAGTATCCTCTTATTGCTTACAGTAAGTGACAGCACATTTTTTTCTTCTAAATAAGTAAAGTAGTATATGTTTCTCAGTGAGTTGTAAGCATTCTCACTAAAATACTGAAGTAACTTTTGCTGAAACTTACATGTTTGTGAGGATCCTGTGAAACTCCTTTCCCCATTTGTGTTCTTAACTTTAATAGAAGAAATTACGGGTAATATCTAGATTGTGATACCGCTGCAATCACTTACCACCTCGCGATGTAAACACTTCCGGATTCAGAGAGTATGACGTCACTATGTTGCTGAATGTGACGTACACATTCCACGCGCAGCTTTAAATGTCCATGGAAAGATGTCCATCGCTGATACACCTCATATAGTGAAATCGTTAATTTTGCACCAGTAGTACAGGAATAAATTAATTAGTGATTTGGTTTTGATGCAGCCTGGACCAAAAAGAAAAGTAACTATTGAACACCTTATTGCGGATACCTATGTCGTATCTATTGCTGTTACTATCGTTTGCGATTCAATGCGGCCACGACCATAGTGATGTGGCTAATATCCAATTTCCAAATTGCATCTATCTCTGTTAGTAAGGTCCAGGCCACGTTACAACCTAACGACAAACGGTTATTGATGAAATCTTTTTTTATATAAATATTTTATGTCATATGGATTATTTTAATAGCAATTTTAGCAACGCGAGGAAATACAGAAGAATGCAAATACAAATCAAGGGAAGTGTGGTTAATAATGTTAAAATTGCAGGAACCAACATTATGGAATGTTAGTAATGAATAATATCAATTATCAGTTTGGAATGTTGTTGATATTTTAATAATATTATTAATTACGCAAGAAATACTTTTCTTATCTTTTTCAATCCATAATTTTTTTAAAAATTATTATTACTATTGGATACGTTCTATGGCCTAACGTGTATTCACAAATCGATCGAAGGCTGTTTAACGATAAATGGCATTTTGCCTTGTCTTAGCCATTGAATGGGAGGTTATAGCAGAGAAAGACCTCTGTATTTATTACTGACATGAATTTAACTCCCTCTGTACAGTTTCCAGCACTCATTTGACAACAGTGTAAATATGACATGTTCCAGGCAGCCAACATGTATTTTAAATTATTTACCTGGTTTGTCTCCTGCTATATGAGCTGTGGTAGACCTAAGTTAATATAATTGCAATGGAGCACAGGCTCCAGTGAAAATTTCCCCACACACCCATCTTCCCCCTATCCTGCACCCACCTACATTTGCCCTCTACAAATTTTATCTTTAAATTCTTTTAAAGTTTTCGGTAAATTATTCATCATTTCTCTTAATAACTGATTCCAATCCCTGACACCCTTACCTAAAAAAGAGAGTCTTCCCACACCCTTGTGCCTGAAATCGAGTGCCAGCTTGTGGTCATGGTCATCTTTTCCCTTCCATGCATTACTTTTCATACCTATTACAATATCTTTTCCATGCCTCATCGCCAGTATATGCCCTATACACTCCCATGACACTCCTCATCCTCCTCCTGTCTTTCAATTAATCCCATTTCAGCTCCTTTTTCATATCCGTCACTGATTGCATTCTGCGATAATTAACAGAAACAAATCTAGGAGCCCTTCTTTGCACCCTTTCCAACTCCTGTATTTGATACATAAAATGAAGTTCCCATACTACACTACCATATTCGAGCAATGGTCTCAATAAAGTTTTGTAACCCAATTCCTTTACTTCTCCCATACATCCCTTCATCACTGTCTCCAACAAGTGCAGAATTTTTAAAGCTTTTCCTTCCACCTGTCCAATGTGTCCAGCTCAGTTAAGCTTGTTATCAAAAGTAATGCCAAGATATTTATATTTCAAGTCTTCAGCAAGCAATTCTTTCCCCACCTTATATTCATAATTAATCTTTTTTTTTTATTTGTGTATCTAAAATGCTGACTCTTCTTTGCATTTATCATTAGAATAATGATGGCAATGGTCCCAATATGCTACTCTGTGGTACACCCATTTTTACTTCTACTTCTTTTGTTACTACATTTCCTAACCTAACTTCCGGTTTTCTACCTTTTAAAAATTCTTCTACCCAGAAAATCACTTTCTCACCCACTCCAATGGTTTTTACCTTATTTACTACCATTTTATAGCTTACTCTGTATAACGCCTTTGACAGATCTAGTGCTACACTATCAATTTGGCCTCCGCTGTCCATTTCATCTGAAATATCTTGCATATATCCCACCAACTGAGATTCACATGAATATTCTTGCCTGAACCCATGTTGCCTGCTTGAAAACCACTTACCTTTCTCACATATATTTCTAATGTGGTTGCATATCAATCTTTCTAATAATTTCCCTACCACTGATGTCAAACTGATTGGCCTATAATTCTCAACTTTATTTCTCACCCCTCCTTTATGTACCGGTACTACGATTGCACTTTTCCAATCCTGTGGTATTCAGCAAGTATCCAGACTGAATTTAAATAATATTTCAAGATAAGGTACAATGTCACATCCGACTATCTTTAAGATATCTGTAGTAATATTATCTTCACCAGCCCCTTTATATTTTTTCAGCTTTCTTATTTCCTTCATGATTTCCTCAGGATGAATATCAAATTTTTTACTATCCTCATTTCTAATTTTGTTGTTAAGCTCGTTCTCCGAATTAGACCCTCCTGTTTCTGATTCATTGTCCCTTATGCTTTCACTGAACCAGTTACTTAAAATCTTTGCCTTTTTCAAATCGTCAGGAACTTCTTCTCCATCCTTATCTATACATGTCTCTACACCCTCCTTTCCCTCAGTTTCCTGATATAGCTATAGAAATTTCTAGATACATCAGTCAATGGTCCTCCTGCACCGACAATACTCTTCATAAATCCATCTTTAGCCATTTTCTTTGCTGTTATTAAGTCCTTGTTTAGTTGTTTTAAATATTCCCTACTACCCTGCTATCTCTTAACTCTGTTATGTTCTTTTCTTACTAACCTCTTTAACCTCCTCACTTCCCTATTATAGTACATAGGTTCTCTACTTCTCTTTATTTTCTGCCTTGGAATAAATTTTTCTTCCCCCTGTCTTATTATCTCCTTGAACTCTTCCCACCTTGACTCTACTGTACTTGAGCCTTCCTTCCATTTGCTGAACTGTTCTCTGAAATATCTCTTCAAATTCGAAACCTGTGCCTTTTTATAATTGTACCTATTTCCCCCTTCAATTTTGGCTTCTGGTTTACTGAATCCTCTAATATCCATCAGAACTTCTTCATGGTCACTTATTCCTTCAGTTATTTGATACCTCAAAAGATTTTCATCGGGCTTAATTAGAAATATATCCAAAATATTTTCTCCCCTAGTGTTTTGCTCAACCACTTGTGTAAATCCTCCTTCCCTTATTAAGATATTTGCAAATCTTTGTTCCCTTGTGTTATTTATCTTATTTCCTTCCCAGTTTACACCTGGTAAATTTAAATCTCCACCGATGATGATCATTTTATTCTCACCTCTGAAATCTGAGTATGAATTTAATTTCTCCCCAAGAGCCTTATCCTCTTCTGTCACTCTTCCACTGCGGTAAACAGCCAACACTCTGATTTTTCTTTTTTATTACTCCAGAAATCTACCCCAAGTAACTCATGGTCTTGATCTATGAACGCCAGTGAACTGTGGTAGTTTTTCTTAACTAGTATGAAAACACCTCCACCAATTGCTCCTCTATCTCTGCGGTATACTCTGTAACCATCAGGAAAATCCTCACTGTCTAGTACTTCTTCTATTAACCAACTCTCTACCCCAGTTATTACTTGTGGTTCATGTATCTCTATTAAGTTTGCAAATTCGATTACTTTGTTCATTATACTTCTACAGTTTACCATTAACACCCTTACTACTGGCTTTACATTTTCAGAATTTATCTCCTCTTTCCCACTTTTACCGCAGTCAGTTATTGTTTCAGCCACCTCACCTATTTCTTTAACATCTGTGTGTTTCCCCATCTTGAATCTGCAATCAGTATCACTTTGATAATCTATTTTTCCCTTCACCAGCAGCCCCTAACCTAAAAAAGGCACAGTCCTGACCCCATCATCACTGGAAATGGGCTCCCTCACTGCTTTAGCTAACAACTCAGAAAGAACTCCCTTCCCCCTTCTGTCTAGTTGTAGGCCATGCCTAGTGAAACCCCACCTACCAATGGTGTTCACAGGCACAACCCCCAACACAGAACTAATGCCCTTCCCAAGTAGCACTTCCGTTTCCACATTAACCCGCCTCACAGCATAGTTAAATTGTCCTCTAATGTTTTGATTTTTTTTGTACAGCATTATGTCTTCTGCATACAATCTAATTTCAGATAGTAAACAATAGACGCAATTATTCATTAGAGTAATGAATAGCAATGATCCCAATATGCTACCCTACGGCACTCCTATTTTTACCTCCACTTCTTTTGATACTACATTTCCTATCCTTACTTTCCGTTTTCTACACTTTAAAAATTCTTCTACCAAGCAAATCACTTTCTCATCCACTCCAATAGTTTTTACCTTATTTACCACCATTTTATGGCTTACTCTGTCAAACGCCTTTGATGGATTTAGTGCTACACTACCCACTATCACACTATACCTCTCTACTGAAGTGTATGTTAGACTAAAGATTTGGTCCCTTACCTGAATTCTATTTGTGGTCTTAGCAGGTACAGTGAATGGTAAGTATTTCTTATAATTGACAAAGGTCCCTAATTCTCATGAGATAAACAAGCAGTGACTGGTTGCCAATTGAGTGTAGCTAACTAAAAATCAAACTTAGATCAGTGCGTTGGCACCCCACTCCCCATTGCTCAGTGGAGTTGACTCTTATGTGCTCTAGTCACTGTCTAATAATGAGTAGTATCTAATATTTGTTTCTCATATATGTGATGGTTACTATCACATTTGAGAATTCCATAATTATAAGTATCATGTAACAAAATGTGTGTATTTATTTCCATAATTATCACTGAATTCTTAATGTTGTTAACATTGTTTATATCACATGCATGCTATTTTGGTACATTTGTATATAACTCTTTAGAAATGTTTCGCAGTAACAGAACTGAAATTGTTTTCTGTGTTTCTTTTTACAGATAAGAAGTGGAGTTTCAACAAGAAAATATTATGAACAAGGTATAATAGCTTCTTGAAGAAGTTGTGTGTTGGAAGTTCTCTTTTAAACCGTTGAGAAGGGAGCAATCAGAGCATAATGACAGCAATCATACCAACACACAATACATGTGTCACATGTTTTCAGTATTTCACCACTAGGGAATCGCTAATTAGACATGTTTTCAGTCATTTTAGTCTATTGCTAAACACACCATTACATGTTTGCGAAAACTGTGGGCAAATTTTCTCAAATCAATCAAGGTTGTATGGTCACTACTTTGAAGAGAGCAAGGAAGCTGTATTTAAAAAGCCTTCATTGATTGAACTAGCTTGTGCCTCCTGTGCAGACACTTTTTTGTCTTGGTGCTCTATAACAAAACATGTGTTCACTCATATTTCAGCTGTTTCAGCTCCCTTATATCTATGCATATATAACTCTGCAAATTTTGAGCATATGACAGAACTCCCATTTCATAAATCCACCAGCAGAACTTCACAAAGAAGGTGAGTGCTTACTACTGTATATTGACACAGTGATTAATTTTAAATTTTATTGTGATTATTTCTTGTGATCAGATATTTTATACTAAAATTGGAGTTATGGCTCATTGATTACCATCAGTTTAATCAGATGAGAATTTAGTGGTTGATCCTGTAGGTAACATTTGTATGGTTGTCTGAGTGGTTTGGAGTTGTAAGTGAGCTATGAACAAAATATAGACAGATCTAAAATACGTTCTAAGAATAGTACAAACCGAACTTCTTCAGTGTCTAATTTCAGTATCATCATTTGGAAGCAAAGGCTCACTACTGAAATCATAAAATAGTGAAAAATATGGTCATGATACAAAAAAGCAGTAGGGATTACTGTTAGTGAGAAAGAAGTAGATACAGTGTGTTTATCCATATGAATGGTTCATATTAGATTATTGGTTTCAAAATACTATGGATTACCGAATGTTACCTGCCCATTTTGGGATTGAAACTCAACTCGTCATTCGCTACACCTTAGGAAATTATTGGAAGGTACTGCAATTTTTTGTAAGGTCTTTTTTAATATATTCTTGTTAACAAACACATCAACAATATTTTAATCAATTAACAGTATTTTTTGTCCATGTATTCAATAATCTGGATCGTTTATCCTTTTATTGAACTCAGTTTGAGTAATCTAGAAAATTATAATCAAAACAACTCCATATTTAATATTTTTTAAAAGTAAATTGCCTTTTGTGAGGTCCCAAACTTGATAATTAGGTATGAATTTATGAAATTTTATTTACAAGTAATCTGTGGCTTGTCATGGGTTACTACTATTTATAAATAAAGAATCATTAAATTAACGAATATTCCGGTAACAAGAAATAGTAAAATTTATTCAGCTGTGATGAATAAGTCATAAAATTAATGAATAGTTTTAAGGATGCATAGTTGATGTGAATAATTAGTATTCATACTCAAATGTGAATGTATATAAGTTTTCACTTATAAATACAGTGGTGTATATAGATAGATAAGGAATTAATTGTTTTGATTGTAGTAGGAGTTTAGTATTGTTCTTCAGGTTTATATTTTTCTGTAAAGATAGTCCATAGTATTTTATAAAATTTGATACAATGTTATTATTATTATAAACACCAATTGGACACTTGTCAGATCACATAAAGCCTTAGTGATTCAATTATCTGAGTTTCCATGCAGCTCTATTTTTTTCTCCATGCATTCTCTTCCTTTCTTCAGTCCACTTCATTTCCCGTTTCTTGCCGGCGGTGCTTGCCATTTATTAATATTTTCTCTGTATATTTGTCTGTATATGATTTCTGACGAGTTTATGTGGCCTTTACTAGGTCTTTTTGATCTGCTGGTCACAGGGCATTTTTTTTAGCTGTTCTAAGTACATAATAATTTTGTGAATGAGTCTTGTTGCTGGGAGACTGTAATTATATCCATAAAATCTTAAATCTTCTTTTCCTGATGACTGCCGCGAGGTTTGACAGTGTTTCTGTCAGTTTTCGAGATCTGTTTTTTCTGGGCCGAGGATTCTTCTTATATTTTGCTTCTTCTTTCTAGATCACCTTTCTTGTGCAGTGTTAAAGTTTCGCTAGCATACAGGGCTTCAGGTTTGTTAACTGTGTTGTAATGTCTGGCTTTTGTATATATGGACAAACATTTTTATTGTATATGTTGTAGGTTATACTGTAGGCTCTTCTAAATTTTTTCATGCGGAATTTCTGTGCCATTTTCGCTCCTCCTTAGGATTTGATGATTTCTCACAAATACTCCTGCGATAATCATGGCTGTAGGTTCCTAGATCTTCGCCGTGGGGTCGAGTCGTGTAGGGTTCCCTTGGATAGATCAGGAGTGCACTACACACGTGAATCGGCTATACGGATGGCAGGGGCTGTGTGGAGTGCATTGGGAGATTTTTGAGCCTGAGGGAGAAAGATCCGAAACTGGGATTACAGCTACGGGCAGCCCAATTAAATTCAGCACCATAATTTAGGAGTAGCGAAAACCAATCTCGATCTTTAAAAGTACTCATTATTAACTGTAGAAGTGTTTGTAATAAGCAGCCTGAGCTTGAAAGCATTATTAGTAGCACAGAAGCAGATATTGTATAGGTACTGAAAGGTGCTTAAAACCGGATATAAGTTCAGCAGAAATTTGTAACAATAGCATGAATGTTTTCTGTAAGCATAGATTACATTCAAATGGAGATGATGTATTTATAGCTATTAGTAAACACCTGTCGTGTAACGAAATAAATATCGATATGGTCTGTGAAATCCAATGGATTAGACTAAATGTAGCTAGGACAAAACTTGGAATAGTGTCTTTCTATCGACCACCAGATGCAGATGTAGGTGTTGCTGAGGCCTTAAGATATAAGGTAAGTAATATATCTCGTCAATTTCCGGATCATGGAATACTACTAGGAGGTGACTTCAATTTTCCGTATATCGACTGGACTAATTGTGCCCACGTTACTGGTGGCAGGAATAAAATATCCTGTGAGATTATTCTTGACCTTTTCTCAGATCTTAATCTTGAGCAGCTCGTCACTGAACCAACGCGGTGCCACAGCGATAACGAAAGTATTTTAGATATTCTCGTTACAAATAGGCCTGAATTATTCACGGACATTTCTACCACCACGGGAATAAGTGATCATAAAGCTGTAATTGCTACAGTAAAATTAACAGCCACTCAAATAGAAAAAACAAAGGGTCGTTTACAGGTTCGAAAAGGCCCCAAAGGAGAGATTAAGAACGTTTTTGAGGGATAATTACATTACCTTTATAGAAGGAAGAGGCTCGGTTGAACAGATGTGGCTTGGGATTCATGAATATAGTCAGGGAAGGTATTGCCTTACATATACCGAAAAGGAGAATCAGGAATGGGAACGATCCCCCGTGGTATACACGTGAAGTTAAAACATTAATTAAAAAACAAAGGAAGATACATGCACGCTCAAGAAGGACGATGTATTGGAGTGATTTAGAAATGTTAGCTGTTACAAGAGGACATGTCAAGAATGCGATACGCGAGGCCTTTAATGGCTTTCGTTGCTACTTACTTTCCAAGAGCTTAATCAAAAATCCAAAGAAAGTTTGGAGTATGTAAATAAAAGTAAGTGAATGTGACAACAATATGCCGGTTCTACTACAAGACGGTCGGAAAGTTGATGACAGCCGCGACAAGGCTACCGCATTTAACACCGAATATAAAAAATCTTTCACTGACGAAAAGATGGAAAACATTTCCGTTTTTCCACGGCGTGTGAAATTTTAGATGGATCCAGTACAAATTGATAGTGTAGGTATCATAAAGCAATTAAAGCTCCTGAAGTGTGAGAAAGCGCTAGGTCCCGATGGTATACCAGTAAGAGTATTTTCGGAATACGCGGAAGTAATTGAACCATTTGTGTCAAATATATTCCGTTAATCTTTAGAAGAAAGAAAAGTACCAAGTGACTGGAAGATAGCGCAGGTGATTCCCGTTTTCAAGAAGGTAAATTGGAGAGATCCTAGGAATTATCGACCCATATCTCTAACATCTGTTTGCAGTAGAATTCTGGAGCATGTCATATGTTCTAACATTATGAAGTTTCTAGATGAAAACGAGTTACTTACAGCAAAACGACACGGATTTCGGAAGAACCGATTGTGTGAAACGCAACTGACTCTATTTTCGCATGACCTAATGAAAGTTATTGATGCAGGATCACAAGTTGATGCTATTTTCTTGGATTTTCAGAAAGCTTTTGACTCTGCACCACACAACCGACGTTTAGCGAAGATTCGAGTGTACGGTATATCTGATCAGATTTGGGAATGGATACGCGATTATCTAACTGGTCGGTCACAGTTTGTCGTGGTTGACGGGGAAGCCTCTTCTAAGCTAGATGTTACTTCGGGCGTTCCTCAAGGAAGTGTAATAGGATCACTTCTTTTCTTAATTTTTATAAACGACCTCGGTGACAATGTTAATTGCAGGATGCTATTTTTTGCTGATGATGCACTTATTTATAGTGAAGTGAGGCGCTCCGACGATTGCTTAGAAATTCAGCGCGATCTGGATGTTATTTCGGAATGGTGTCGTAAATGGCAGCTTATTATTAACTGCAAAGAGTGCAAGGTAATGCAAATAAGTATTAAAAAGGCCCCGTTTGCTTACGAGTACAAATTTAACAATTCAGTTGTTGACACTTAGCATTCCCTGAAGTATCTAGGCGTTACAGTACAAAGCAACATGAAATGGACTTGCACATATCTACCGTCGTAGGCAAAGCTAATTCTAAACTACGATTGGTAGGGTGTATTTCGAGAATTTGTAATGCTCATACAAAGGAAATAGCGTACAAAACACTAGTGCGTCCGCATTTGGAATATTGTTTTGGGAATTTGGGATCTGTATCGCAAGAGATTGATCGACACGTTAGAGAAATTACAGAGAAGAGTCGCTAGATTCATAACTGCTATTTACAGTTCTTATATAAGTGTCACAGAGCTGATATGTGGGTTGGGCTGCAATTGTTTGGCGCACAGAAGAGGTCGTTTTCGTTTGAATTTGTTGAAGAATATGTGAAATCCTTTAATTTACGAGTTCATCGAAATACTTCTTCCGCGAACCTATTTAGGTCGCAATGACAGGAAGGATAAGATTCGAGAAATAAGGTGCCATACTAATACATTTATGTATTCCTTCTTTCCTCGTTCTGTTCGGGATTGGAATGCACTGAATTAGGATTGGTACTTAGCACCCACTGCCATCAACAGTATTTGTGATTTGCAGAGTATAGATGTAGATTGTATGGAACTCTCTCAATTTGTCCATATTTTGTGATAAGATTTTCAGTTTGGAGTTTCTTGCACATGAACTTGGTTTTTGGAAAGATATTTGTAAACCTACTCCTTTAGCGCATTGTTTGAAAGTCTCTATCTGTTTAATTGCTGTGGTCTCGTCATCTGCTCATATGGCTAAATCATCTGCGAGGGCTAGGCAGGTAATTTTAATATCAGTTTTGGGTCGTTCGAGTAGTATGGTTTTCCAATAGCTTTGTATTTAAGCTCTTTCTTCCATTCTCAGATGACTTTATCCAGAACAAGGTTGATGAGTATCACTAACAGACTATTGCCCTGTCGAACGCCAGTATTGATCTGAAACAGTTGGGATATCTAGCCTATGAATTCTACTTTGGAGTTTGTGCTGTTGATTGTTTATTTGGTTTGGATTGAGTTCTTACCAGTCGATTGATGTCATTTTGAAAACTACAAAGAAGCAAGTGACTGGGATGTTCTGGAGTGCTTTATTTTTTAGTGTGATTTTTAAGTTGAATACATGTTCTATGCAGCTCCGACCGGTGTGGAAGCCAGGTTGGTACTCGCAAATTTTGTGGTCGAGTTGCTCCTGCACTCTTTTGAGAAGACGGGCCTGAAAGAATTTTGTATGCAACTAGAAGGCAGATTCCTCGAAAGTTGCTGAAGTTCATTTTATCTTCCTTGTGTAACAGGTGAATGAGGGAGCATTTCAAGTCTTCAATTTTTCTCTCTGCTTAATCCTTGTAATGATCATGTGAATTCTTTAAGAGAAGATTTTTCAATAGTTCAGCAGACACCATTCTCTCCTAGTGCTTTGTTGTTTTTGAGGATATGCCTGTGAATTTTCTCTTATAGTGGCGGTGGGGATTCTGGATAGATATAGGTGGGGGATTCCTTTGGGAATCTAGATCGGTGTTCATGCCTGTTGATGAGTTCAAATATTATTTCAATAATTCTTAATAGTTTTCCGGTTTCCTTGAACAGAAGTTTTGAGGAGTGTATCCTCGGATTGTTCCTGTGATGGTTCTATAGAAGTCTCGGGTATTATAGTTGTAGAAATTTTCTTCAGTGGAATTCACTTGTTCCTTCAGGTACTTCATCTTATTTTGTCTGATCATATTTGTCACTTTTTTCGAGTTTCATGAAAGTTTTACATTGATTTTTTACTAGTCTATTTAAGAAAAGCTTCTTTGCGTTACACTAGTGCTTTTTCACATTCTCAGTCCCACCAGGGATGTCTCGTATTTTTTTTCAATGGTATTACTATTTGGGGCTTTTGTGCAATTTTGATGTGGAATTCTTCACAGATGTCTGCTTCTTCCTTCTCCCATTCATTTCTCAGTTTCCCTGATCTTCCTTGTGACAAATTTCTGTAGGTGTGTTTTTTTCTGATTTATTTTCTTCAGGGTGATTTTAATTCTTATTAAATAATGGTCTGTATATGTGGTTGCCCCTCTGCAGACTTGAACATCATACACTTCGATGTGTAGGGGATAAGAAACGGCAGCATGATCAATCTGATATACATAAAATTCTGGTATGGGGATTTCCTGGTCTATTGTTTTCGTGTATCTTTCCTCGAAGAGATATGCCTGATTTTTAAGATGCTATGTTGGCATATTTCAATAAGTCTCGTGCCTTTCTTGTTTGTGGATATGGAGGCGGGATATTTACCAATGATTTTCCAATATTTTTTTTTCTTTTCCGAACTGTGCATTGAAATCTCCATGTAAGATCTTTGCATCATCTTAAGGAATTTTTTAGACGACTTTCTAAGTTTGTTCCAGAATTTTTCGATTTCTTGTGGTAACTTTTTGTAATCTATATTCTTTGTGGACATTTATCAGGGTGTACATTTTGTTGGCATATTGTATTTGCACGATCATCAGACAGTTGTTTGTGGGAGAAACTTCTCTAATTGAACTGGTTATGCTTTTTCATACCATAAAGGCCATAGCCAGAAGTGAGGCGCCATTATCGACTTGTTTTGCTGTTTTACTGTTAAAGATGCAGTAGTTCCCATATAATTATGATTAATAAAATGTTTACAGAGTTCCCCTAACTGTTTTAGCATGTTGCTCTTAAAACCAGTTAGTTATAATCTCCACATATTAATATGAAGGAAATGGGCCCTAAGTAAAGATAACGTGTAGCCTCCTAGCAGTGACATTGAAAGACAACAGACTGTAGTAGCTTAGTTTTATTAAGACTTGTTTGATTCAATTGCCCAGCATTTTAATGTGAGATAGTCAATTGACTCTAAAGGTGGTAACAACTATATATGTTTACAACTATAGAATATATAAAAATATCTTATGTTTTGGGAGGCTTTTTAATTAGTAAAAATCTAAGATAATATTGGAATTTGCAGCAGTTGTTTATGGTTAATGGGGTTTATAACACATTTTTTCTGGATTCATTATTTTGTTTTGTACTGCATATTATTTTCATAATATTCTTGACTGCAGTATTATGGGGATTGGAGTGGTAGGAGACAGATAAATAAATGTTTATCTTAAAAAACTTAAGTTCAAATGTTATTCTTAGTTCTGATATACTATTTTGATAACGAACTTCTCTGAAGCTTTTCCTGGCTCTCAGGTATTAATTTATGATTGCTTGTATGTGCATATTTGAATGTTACAAATGGTATTATGAAAGTCATAAGCGTTATTTTTGGAAACTGATTTGCTGCTTATCATAAAATTTCTAGTTAAGCTATCTTTATAAAACAATTATAAATATTTATCATCATAGGTGCTTGTTTCGGCTGAACTTTACAGCAGTGTAAGTGTTATGTAAAAATTGTGACTGACAACGAATATTAAACACTTCTTGAATTTTCAAAATGACTATTTCAAGGTATCTTCCCCTAGATCTTAGATGAATGAGAAACAGATACTTAAATTTATCATATACAGCACATAAAAAGAAATTACCAAAATTTTTGGTTTAAGTAATAATTTGTTTTATAAAGTAATATATAATTATTTATATTATTTATTATATAATAGGTTGAAGAGAATGTACAACAGAAACATTTTGAGAAGATGTATACAAATCTTTATCTTGCTGCAGAGATAATAGAGACATAAAACGTACTCATCAAATGTTGTAACAAAAATAATTATGAAAATGTTGCTTAATTTAGTTGCAATTTTTCAGTGGGTTAGTAATTGGAAAGTAGTATAAATTGCAAGTTCTTTAATAAAATAGATTCTTTCACCCCCCCGCTTCTGAATGTCCAGTTGCTTTTTCTATTTATATTCATATCAATTTTTCTTACTGGTGTGATAGTTTTATAATGATTTACTTATCTGTAAAGTGATTTTTCCTTACATATAGTGGCAATTCTATTTGTCATTCAGTTAGTCTCTATCCATATGAAATTTAAGCAATTAGTAGTTTAAGATTCCTCACAGGGTAAATTTTATTAATTGAGGATTTTTCAGATGCAGACTTATGGGAATACATTGAACACCACATAAACATATTTTATTATTGTTTTACTAGAAATATTAATAGTTGAATTCTCATTTGATGGAAGATCAATAACTGACATCTAGGTATGGTAGTGAGCATGGAATTAGCCAAATGTCTAAAAGAGCCTATTTAATATAGGTATTAAAATATTTTAGAATAAAGATACTTTGTTTTTCTCTAGTAGGTAGGAAATTATAGGAAAAGGTGTAAACTGTAAATATTTTGACATATTATAAAATTCAAGTAGTAAAGACTCACTCAGGAGATATGAAGGAGTATTTTGGTAGAATGAATGAGATATGGTAGTGGAAGATATGCATGGGATGGAAAGTCATTACTTATATGTGGCAGAATAATATGGGACAGATATTTTCGAAAATTAGCTTATTGGGAGGAGCCTGTGGAGAGCAACTAGATTTGTCTGATGAAAATTGATTTGGAAAGAACTTAGTAACTGATGCTATAAAGGAGGTATTTAATTATTTAATGGAAGCTATGGTGAGGATGAATAGGGTAGTATATAAAGGTGTGTATACAAATTAGGGGAATAAGTTACCACTTACCATTTATAATAGTGTTGATACACGAAATAGACACAAACCGTAACTGTTGATCATAGCAGTTGAATATGGCAGGCACAATGCAGACATTGTGGGCAAATCATGATTTGTAGGAATACTTCTTTTGTTATCAGTCCAAGGATTTGTTAGTGGTAATTCTTCATATATGCCAATTTTCTACCTTTCTTTTTAATTCTATATAGCAGTTGTATTTCATGTCATTCATAATGTTGTTAATAAAGTTTAATCTTCCTCTATGGATTGTTACTTCTACCTTTCCTTCAATCCAAGCATGGTGGTGTAATGGTTAGCATTCTGGCCTGGCATTTGGGAGGACGGCTGTTCGAATCCCTGTCCGGGCATCCAGATTTGGGTTTTCCATGGTTTCCCAAATCACTCCAGGCAAATGCCGGGATGCTTCCTTCAAAAGGTCATGGCCGAATTCCTTCCCAACCATGCCCCTCATCCTTTCCCGTCTCTAAAGACCTCGCTGTTAAGAGACTTTAAGCAGTTTTTTTATTTAAAAAAACTTTCCTTCAATAATGAAATTAAGCCGCTTTTCTTTTGCAGCTTATTCCTTTTTTGCTAATTCCTTCATTGCTTATTCCTTCAATAATCATGTTAATGAAAAAAGTGAGTCATCAAGCATAGCTTATCATCCCATCTCTTCTTTTCCATAATGCCTTCCAAAAACTTAGTTCCTCCAAAAAAACTTCTGAATAATCATAATTCGTGACATAATCTTCAACATTCGCCTGTAGCACCAGTCCTTAAATGCCTCCTGTCATTATTTTCCCACCATCCCCATTGTCCTTAATTCACATCTATACAGGATTCTCCCCATGTTTTGGCGATATATTTTTGTTGATATAAATACTATCCCTTTGAATTATATATTCCACGACTTTTATTTATAGCGACACTGTAAAATATTTTGCTAATAAAACTCTGAGGGAACTTGTAAGGAATTTTCAAAAATGGGGGAAAATTACAGGGAGTGGGAGTAAAATTGAAGACAATATATCCAAAGTTTACAATATTAGTATACAATTCATAAAAATATACCACTATGTGATAAATGAAAATGTGTTTTAATAGTAAAGAAAATGAATAGTAATTCATGAAAATATAAAAGCAATATCTGTTGTGGGCGATGGTTTATCTCAGGTGATGATTTATTATTTCTGTAATCCATAAGTATAAGTGAAAAGAATTTTCACCACTAATTAACAAATCACTAATGTTAATATTTCTTAAAGCTATGTTTGACTATATTTCCATAATATATTGTCTTCTTATATTATCTTGAACATCTATTTTAATTTCTAGAGATTATTCTGACTGCAAGTGTAATGGTCCCATTAATGAAGAGCAACTTCCTACAATTGAGCACAGATGGTTTCATTCAGGTGAACAGCCTTTTTCTGGTATCATTTGTGGAGAAAACTTTAACTGGTCTGGGCATCTTAAAATTCGCAAGAGGATTCACTTTGGTGATCGGCCATTTTCTGGTGACATTTTTGGAAACAAATTCTCATGGCCATGGCATCTTAAAAGCCAAAAGCGGATTAACTTAGGAGAAAGGTCTTTTTCTTGTGAATTTTGTATATAATCTTTCAATCATGCTGGGAATTTTAAAACTCACAAACGTATTCATTTAAGTGAACGCCGAATTCCTTGTGAATTTTGTGGAAAATGTTTTACACAGTCTGGAAGTCTTAAACGTCATTACCAGATTCATTCTGGTGAGCGGCCATTTTCATGTGAAATTTGTGAAAAATCTTTTATATACTCTGGGCAGCTCCAAATTCACAAGAGAAGTCATTCTGGTGAACGACCATTTACTTGTGAAGTTTGTGGAAAATCATTTACACATTCTTGTAATTTGAGAAGTCACAAGCGGATTCATTTAGGGGAACGGCCATTTTCATGTAAAGTTTGTGAAAAAACTTTCACTGATTCTGGGAATCTCAAAAGGCACAATATGATTCATTTAGGTCAACGGCCATTTCCGTGTGAAGTGTGTGGAAAATCTTTCACTCTTTCTGGGAATCTTAAAATTCACAACAGGATTCATTTAGGTGAACGCCCATTTCCTTGTGATGTTTGTGGAAAATCTTTTACACAGTCAGGGAGTCTTACAAGACACAAGCGGATTCATCTAGGTGATCGTCCATTTTCTTACAAAATTTGTGGAAAAGATTTTAAAGAGTCAGTAAATCTTAAATTGCACATGAGACCACATTTAAAAAAACGGTAATTTTATTATGAAATTTGTGTAAAGTTTTTTATACAGTTTGGGCATCTTAAAACTCACCACCGAATTTATTTAGTTGAAAGCACAGTTTCATGTAAAAGTTTTAGAAAGTATTTTACTGAGTGTGCAATACTTGAAGAGCATAGCACAATTCATTACATTGTATGCCTATTTTATTTTTGTAACATATTACATCAACTGGAAGTCTTACAAGGTTAAAATGGTTCACTAGGTAAGTGGCCACTTTCTTGCAAATTTGTTGGAAATCGTGTATGGCACTCTTGAGGGTCATATCAATGTTCATTTTGGTTTCTGGAAGTTATGTTTGATTTTTTTTTACTATATTTCTTGTGTCCAATTATTTCTTTCTGCTGACATTCCTTATTTGACATAATATCTAATTTATGATTGATATGGTTGATGTTTATCATATAATAATTATTTATTTTCTAGCAACTTTGTTGCAAAGTATTTTGTTATAGGTAACTATAATACAATAAAGCCATGAATGGATTTTTTTGAATTTAATACTTTTCCAAAGTTCTAAAATATACTAGTTCAACTATTGTTTTAATCAATTACTTTGTGTAATTTTTTAACATTATTTAAAATGAATTATGAACAATATATGAAAAATTTATACGTTATTTATTTAGTTAACATGTAAATAAATGTCTGTTAGTTAATATATTGTTAAAACAGATGCTTACAGTTAGTGCCGAGTTGGATGTGGTGTGAAAAATATTTAGCTGAATCTTTTATGATGTGAAAATATTGGATTTGTGTTAAATTTTTGTCACAGATAAAAATGTAGGTATTAACTTTCTAATATTGTACAGAAATTAGAATTCACACTAATTATTTTTTTCATTTTAATATTTGGAAATATATTGATAGTTTATTTTCAAATTTATATTTAAGGATATACTGTACTCAGTAATACTAATAATTATATATTTGTATATCATTCTCAGATTACAAAGTTTGCCTCAGTTGATTACATTCATTCTCCTAATTGGTTGTAAAGGTATATTTTCAGTGGATAGCTTTGTGAATTAAATTTACTTTATCTCATTTCATTTGAAATAAATTTCATTGTTGAATTAATAGCTTATTTAACTCTATACTCCAATTTCCTTACATCACTGGGTATGCTCCACTGCTCATAAGTAACAGTAACAGATCATTTTAATGTTTAATATTTCAGCAGATAGAAATTACCTATTCAGCAAGTTTCATTTAGCAGGATAATTTTGGTTTTTAAATAAACGGTGTTGAAAAAGTTTAAAATATTTTAGGAAGTGTTAGTATGCACCAAAATAAGACAAAAATGTTTAATAAACATGGGGTCATAAACGCATACTTTCGAAGTTAATAAGAGGTCCGCAATGTGACGCCCTTTCACGGCAATGTATGCCTCAGACTTTCGATTTAAGGAATCACGAACTCTTTGAAACTGTGTTGGTGGTCCTGTACATCTTAACACATCTGTATAACGCATGTGTATGTGCTACTGAAGTAATAAATTTGTTAAATTAATAAGTAGCACTCTGTTTTGATTGATGAGTTTGTTGCATACAGTCTGTTATTGGCTTGGTTTAATTTTCTATTAATGTGTACATCCTACATTTACTGCAGATAAAGGTTGAGTATTTTACCGATTGGTCATACAGATTCGGTGGTATATTGTTTCTCACAATGCTTGTCCACAGCTGTAGTGACCTTATTGTAATACATTTATCTGACATTTTACAGGGTTTAAAGTTATGCACCAGAGATTAATTCTGTTATTGAACCATGTTATAGCTTTCTGGGGAAAATATATCGTAATATGGACGTTGTCATATTAAATATATGTAAGTTTATTTTGTCTATAGTGCAGTAGAGGTATTTGGATGCATTGTTATATCTGAATGAATACACTGTTGTAGCAATGGGTTAACCAGAACTTTATCCAATGATCTCTTAAGATATACTCCGTCACTAATAAGGCATTGAAAGAGAACGCTGTTATGTTTTGAGATTGCAAGAGAGCAAATGCGGATGAGACTTAACAGAACTCTATCAAATCATGATGTGCTTGTGTGATGTCAACTAGATGTATCAGCTGTAATTGAGTATACAGGCAAAAATTGACTCCTCTCATGGAGATAGCATCAGATTAATTAATCCACTTGTGTCCTTGCGGAGCGGCGTCTGAGAAAAATACATTTAGAGTTAGGTGAAAAATTCTTATATTTCTACAGTTAGTAGCTACCTAATTGGTGAAATGTCTAACATAGTTCATTATGGAGATTTTTTTTTTACTTACATGTCACAGGAAGAAGATTACAGACTAATTCACAGAGACAAACGGCTGTCCTTATATATCTTCCGTTATATACTTAACAGCTCAGGTAAAGTAGCTATCGTTTTAACCATGAAAAAATTATCACACCAAGCAAAACCAATCATTAAAAACCTCAAGCAAACACAAAGAATTACCACCACTCTGAACCCTACCAGCAATACACTCCTAAAATTCTATGTACAGTCTTAACATTTTGTTCGCAGGTTAGGAATATTAGAATAATATATATATATACCGAGGCTGGTGGTGTAATGGTTAGCGTTCTGGCCTCGCATTTGAGAGGATGGTGGTTCGAATCCCCGTCCGGGCATCCAGATTTGAGTTTTCCATGGTTTCCTGAATGACTCCAGGTAAATGTGGGGATGCTTTTTCAATAGGCCATGGCCGAATTCCTTTCCATTCCTTGCCCTCCACCCCTTCCCGTCTCTAAAGACCTCGCTGTTGAGAGACATTAAGCAGTTAAAAAAATAGAATAAAATACTGTATCTCATGAATTTCATTGAAGAACTGTTACTATTGTAATTCAGTGGCAGCGATATTTGTGTGGTAATGGGGGGAAAAACTGAGTATAATGTTGCATAACGTCACCTGATTCATACTAAAAAGGAATTAAAACAGGATAACGAAACTACTTTACTTTTAACTCTGGATCTGTTTACTAAGTGTTTGTGTACTTTTGACAGTGTTTGTGACATTACAGTAGTCATGCAATCCTTGATTAATGAATATCGGTGCAAATATCGATAATCGATATACAGCGAGAGGCTACTCTCTGAGCTAGACTCGCAGTCAGTCAAGTGTTAACCCGCGTAGCAGCAACCCGGGAAAAATCGGTATGGTTGCGTTTAAGTGAAGTGGTGTGTTCTTGAAGACATTTCGGGCACATGGATACGTAAAACGCGCATCCGCGACGGGAAACTAATATGTTGGCGTGACGTCGCTATTCGTGAGACACGCCAAACGGTGCAAAAATACGCCGATACTTGCTTAGAGAACTGTGAAAGTGCTATTGTGTACTGGTAACTGTTGTACAAACATTCAGCATATTTCTTATTGAAGGAGAGTATTTAGTGATTCAACTTTTCACTGCTAAGAACTTGTAATCTTTGGAAAAGTAATAATTAATTCCAGTTGGTGGTCGGAATAAAAAAAGTTGTTCTACTTGTACTTCCGATGTGTGAGTGCATCTTTTTAATGGTTGATTCCTACGAACTTGTGAGTATTCAATATTCCTAGTACGTTCGACAAACCGCTGGTGGTGACCAAGACAAAATAATAAACTACGAAGTATCGATGCCTCCATGAGGTAGGTCAAATCATAGTGTTGTGGTAACATCACTATCTGTAAATGAACATTAACTCCAGTAAATCGCATAAAGTAAAAATAATAGTTTTACATGTTCTTTTAATTTCACTTTATACTTAATTCTTAAACATAATCAAGAAACAACGTCTTTCCATAGGTAACTAAAAAGAACGGTAAACACTAATCATTGACTCTATGGTGACTTTTTAAAAAAATATTGTTATTATTAATTAATTTTTACTGCGATGGGGCCACTCTGACGGCAATTCCCCATGTTATCTAATTAACCCTTTTTGTATTAATTCTTAAAAAAATTGAGTGTTAAATTCCTCTTCGATTTACTTTTACGATTTACAAATTTTCATTTTAAATTCCTTAAGCGTTTTTGGTAAATTAATAACTTCATTTTCTAATCTGTTCCAGTCCCTGACGCCCTTACCAACAAAAGAAAATTTTCTCACTCCCTTTCACCTGAAATCAAGCACTAGCATCGCACCATAGTCGGCTTTCCCCCTTCATGCACTATTCTTTGACAAATATCCCTCCAAGTCCCTTCATCAATATAGCCCTGTATATTTCCAGCACTCCCTTCACCCTCCCCATGTCCTCCAATAACTGCCAATCGGGCTCCTTTATTATTTCGTTTACGGACTGGGTCCTGCGATAATTTTCGCAAACAAATCTAGCTGCTCTTCACACACGCTCCAGCTCCTGTATTTAATAAGCAAAATGTAGGTCCCAAACTACACAATCATATTTAACCAATGGTGTGATAGAAGGTTTTAAACCCAATTCCCTAACGTCTCTTGTACATCCTCTCATCACCCTCTCCAGTAATTGTGACCTTTTGATACTCCCTGCCCAATGTGCTCTGCCCAGTTGAGTTTATTATCAAATATTATGCCAAGATTATTACACTTCAAGCTTTCAAATAAACAATTCTAACCCTACCCTATAATCGTAATTAACATTTAGTTTTTTATATATATATTGTGGTTCCATTCCAATATAGCATCTCATACCACCTCGACAGACTATGGCCAATGGGCTCGCCTCAGCACTCCCCCGCTGACAGTATGGTAACCATAGCCATCTTACCCCTAGGATCCTTGAGCGATTATAGGATGATGGGCGGATAGATCAGATTAGCTTAATGTGGTATGATTATTAGAAAGGGGTAGAACCCCCAGAGGGCTTAGCGATTCTATGGAGCTATGGCTAGAACCAGTATTGACACAACGTTTTGCTTAAATTAGTATATTTACATGTACTTCCACAGAGAGTATTAGTACAAGAACCGGAAGGTTGCTTGATAGATCGTCACAATAGATTACCGCCCATATTAAGTGGACGATATGCTTGGTGACGACGGAGATTGTGGAAGCTGACCGGTTCCTGGACTGGGTCGAGAAAACTACCTCCTCTTCAACTGAACTTGAACTGAATAATTCCCCAACGCCTAGGTCTGTCGGTATACTCGCCAGGCGCCTCTCGGTAAGACTCCATACGGTAACGAGCTTCAAACGTTACCTCAAAATGTTGGAGCAGGTGCTGCTTAACCTAAAAAGGCTTCGCGTGCCCCTCCATCCAACGAGCGCCAATGACAGTATAAAGTATAGCTACTGGCCCAGTCCCATACTTGTGTGAATTCTAGTCTTAAGACATGGCTTGGCCAAAACACTGTGTACCTAATAAACTGACACTTCTTGGCATGCTGGCTACATTTAAATATTGTATCTAGATCATCCTGCAGCTGTTCATAGTCTTCGCCTGTTTTGATCCTATTGTTTACCATTATATCATCTGCAAAAAACCGAGATTCACATCATAACCCATCAACACAGTCATTCATTAGAATAAAGAACAATGGTCCCAATACACTGACGTTTGGCAGTCCCATATTCACTTCCGCCTCTTTTTGATATTGTACTTCCTACTCTAACATTTGGCTTTTGAGAATTCCTCGACCCAGCAAGTAACTTTTTCTTCCACTCCTATAGATATCAATTTATTTAAAACCATTTCATGGTTCACTCTGTCAAATGCCTTAAGGTGGGCTTCCTATGCAGCCGCTAATGACTGCTACAATGGAAAGCAACGGGAGCGCTATAAACTATGACCCGCGTTCTCGAAAACGGCCGCTTGAGCTGCGCGACTGTACCGGTCCGAGAGCAGTCTAGACTCAGCCACTAGCGGAACATTCGAATTGTGTCAGACCGAAAAGTGTTATATACCGCGGGGAAGAATGAAAAATTGGTGGACTTAGAGTGTAAATGACCTTGTGTATATGATGTTTCTTCACCACTATATCAGTCAGTGAAGAACAATGTATGGAAAAAAAATATCGGATTTTCCTGAAAGATCAGGTAATAAAAATACAATATAATCCAATAACTTTATTAATATTGCTTATTTCCTACGCGTAATTTGTTGATATATCATACATATTATTTCTATAAGGTGTTTTTTTGTCACAAGCCATTATCTCTCTTCATATCTAACCGAAATCGATTAATGTGGTATCATTCTAAATATTAAGGTATCCGATTTAATCTTATCATAGTTTCTTTTTCAAATTTTACCCTTAAAGGGCAAAAATATCAATATTTAAAAAATGCTGTTTTTGTGTTATGAGCCATTTATCTCGCTAGATACCTAACTGAGATCGTTAAATGAAGTATCGTTTTAAAGATTAAGATCTTCGCTCTGGTAACATAATGTATTAAGACGAAATAATTTCGGAATTTGGCACTTAAAGGGCAAAAGTATGAATATTTCTACAACCTGTTTTTGTGTCACGCGCCATTTATCTTCCTTGATATCTAATCGATGTAGATAAAGGAGGTATCAATTGAAAGATTAAGGTCTCCACCGTGAACACATCTTATTTTAAGAAAGGAATTTTTTGGAATTCGGCCCTTAAAGGGCAAAATTATTTACCATTACCATTACCATTAGCTATTTGTCTCCCTTGATATCCGAAATAGATATTAGAAAATAAGGTCTCTGCTTTGGTCAAATTATATCTTAAGAACGACATTTTCGCAATATGACCCATAAAGGGTAAAAGTAATAACAGTGAATGTCGCGCGCATGATACAGTTCAGAACCAAGCCGCTAGATAGCAGTAGCACATACCACAGAGACAGTAATAAAGTGCTTCACTGGCGTCGACTTTTGTTATGTCCTATTACAATAAAGAAATAAACAATTAAAACAAATGAGGCGGTTCTCCTTTAATCCTAGTACAAAACCCTAGCCATACTATTCATTGAATTCGCGAAATTTTCGCATGTGTCATCTAGAATTTACTATTACAGGAGCCTTCAATAAATACAATCCACTTCGCGTTATGTGATTGCTATTAAAACTTCATTCTGGGATTTTTATTGTATTACTGATTCTAATGGATACGGCAAAATGTAAAATTTTCTGAAAGTTACCACTATTTGTATTAAATCATACTTAATATTAATATTATGAATTCATGTAAATAAAATTGAAATTTTTTAATAACATATTACATATTTTTAAAATAGTATAATTAGGAAGTAGCTGTAATGAGTTCTGCAACGTGACTGCCTTGCCACGGTGTTAACACTTCACCTGCACAGCTGTTAAAGTATTCTGTGAATCAGTCTCACGCAGAAGACGGATTAGCATGTATGTAGCTCAATTTTTAATGGTCCAAGATTTTAGGTTGGTAGTTGTTCTTTTGTTTATTTTATAATGAGATGTGTAATTTTTTTTTTTTATTTTTTTTCGAGTATTTCATTTCTAAGTGAATTATGCAAACAGAAAGCAACTATTACCAAATGATTAGTTGTTTTTGGCTTTATACCGACCTCCCAACATTAAAAGAAACATCAAATGGAGCTCGCTAACGACCTTCCAGTACCAGGACCGCCGGGCGGCCACCGCGCCATAGGAAGCGCCCACTGCGCGGCTGACGCCCGAGTCTGCCGCCGGTATGTCAGCAGCTGGCCGCTGCTGCTGCATAGGAAGCCCACCTTTAGAAAGAACTAGTGCCACTATCTACTTGGCCTCCCTTGTCCAATTTGTCTGAAATATCTTGCATATAGCCCTCCATCTGAATTCGTATGAATATCCTTGCCTAAGGCCATGGCGTCGATCTGCAGACCAGTTTTTCATCACAGACATTTCTGATATAGCTGCATGTATTATGGATAAAAAATATATATTTTATTCTGCTCAGAATATAATATTCAGTACGAGAGAGGTATGAATTCTTATTAAGGAACTACTTACTAAGCAGGCAGCTCATTAGCTGTATAAATAATGAAAAAGCAAATACTAGGAATCAAAAACTCTAAAAGTTCCACTAAAATTATACAGCCCTGAAAAAATCGCGTGCTATATCTTTATCCCTAAATGTACGGAGAACATTTCTAAGCTGAGACCCCTGCAGCCAGTCTGGACTCCAACGACAGCAAGCTGACTAGCGATGTATAACGGTCTCACCAGCAGTTGATTGTTGCGATGTGTCGAGAAAACGCACCAACTAGATGCGTAGAATATTTATTGTGTTCTGGTCCATACATCATATATTGATCCGTCTATTAGAAAACTGAAAATTCACGATGAATGCTACTGAAAAAGTAAAGGCGAAAAAACTGTTGACCACTGAGTTCAATAAATATCACAGTTCATTTCCTTGCATCCAAAAACTCGTTTCGTTAATAGTATGTGGGAGGCAGGAATAAAAAGATGTTAACTTAAATACACAAAATATTTTGTTCCGAGTATCACTGTAATTCATTATCGCGTCACAGTTTGCAGTTAGTGTCTTCACTGGTCCAGGCTCCTCCCTGGGTGAGTGATTGTTTCTTCCGTCCACTTGTGTGGCTGACGAAACGAGTAGTAACTGTTTATGTGCCTTGGTAGGCTGCCATTACATTGCGCTTTTTCAATATTAACAATTGCCTTCCTAAAGCTTGAATGTCTTTAGGGATTAAGGATACAAATTAAATCAATCTTTCGCACATATATTTTATGAGGTTCTGATTATTAGTATCAGATAGATTTTCAGTAAAGTTTCTTTCAGGTAACTTCCAGGAATAGCACCAGGCATACTTTAAACGGCCCTAAACTCTTCGCTACATGGTTCTCGTTGCCATAATAAAATGTTAAAAACAATACTGCACAACTTATAAAATTACCGAATAACCCAGTTTCATAAATACTGTTTGAGTTTTCGAACAGAATTAATACAATAATCGCACAGCTAGAGAAATTAATGTGCGCGCTCTTTGCAAAATGTAGGAGTGTGTCCTTGGCGAGCAATGATGGTTACTGGAAACTTGACTGCCGCTAGAAGTAAATTCCAAATACGTTCCACATTGAGTACAGGAACAAAGTAAAATTTAATATAATCTTGCTGATCTCTGAGCATAACAGAAACATGAGTCAAATTGATCATAGCAATCGACCTAGAAATATGCGTTGAAACGTTTGGGTTTACCAATGAATAAGTAAATTCAAAATCGCAAATGTTCGTCTTTTCTTATAATTTGGGGAAGAATACATGTACGTCTACCAATTTCGTAGTTTCTAAGACCACGGGAAGTAATAGTGGAACTGTGGCGAAGTAGTGTCATAGTCAGTTAAGAATGAATAAGGAGAGCAACGAAGTAGAATTTAAAATATTAGATAGGCTTGTTAAGCTCCATTTGCAGGGCCGGCGTTAGGGAGGGGTAAGCGGGGCAAAAGTACCCGGGGCCCAGGCCCCCAAAGGGGCCCTTCGTCCAGCTTGTCTAGCTAAATAGAAGTTAAATAATATTAAAAAAAAT
>JARYHS010006964.1:12951275-12971275 GCA_031002005.1 Vandiemenella viatica | reverse complement strand
TATGCCTCAGACTTTCGATTTAAGGAATCACGAACTCTTTGAAACTGTGTTGGTGGGTCCTGTACATCTTAACACATCTGTATAACGCATGTGTATGTGCTACTGAAGTAATAAATTTGTTAAATTAATAAGTAGCACTCTGTTTTGATTGATGAGTTTGTTGCATACAGTCTGTTATTGGCTTGGTTTAATTTTCTATTAATGTGTACATCCTACATTTACTGCAGATAAAGGTTGAGTATTTTACCGATTGGTCATACAGATTCGGTGGTATATTGTTTCTCACAATGCTTGTCCACAGCTGTAGTGACCTTATTGTAAATACATTTATCTGACATTTTACAGGGTTTAAAGTTATGCACCAGAGATTAATTCTGTTATTGAACCATGTTATAGCTTTCTGGGGAAAATATATCGTAATATGGACGTTGTCATATTAAATATATGTAAGTTTATTTTGTCTATAGTGCAGTAGAGGTATTTGGATGCATTGTTATATCTGAATGAATACACTGTTGTAGCAATGGGTTAACCAGAACTTTATCCAATGATCTCTTAAGATATACTCCGTCACTAATAAGGCATTGAAAGAGAACGCTGTTATGTTTTGAGATTGCAAGAGAGCAAATGCGGATGAGACTTAACAGAACTCTATCAAATCATGATGTGCTTGTGTGATGTCAACTAGATGTATCAGCTGTAATTGAGTATACAGGCAAAAATTGACTCCTCTCATGGAGATAGCATCAGATTAATTAATCCACTTGTGTCCTTGCGGAGCGGCGTCTGAGAAAAATACATTTAGAGTTAGGTGAAAAATTCTTATATTTCTACAGTTAGTAGCTACCTAATTGGTGAAATGTCTAACATAGTTCATTATGGAGATTTTTTTTTTTACTTACATGTCACAAGGAAGAAGATTACAGACTAATTCACAGAGACAAACGGCTGTCCTTATATATCTTCCGTTATATACTTAACAGCTCAGGTAATAGTAGCTATCGTTTTAACCATGAAAAAATTATCACACCAAGCAAAACCAATCATTAAAAAACCTCAAGCAAACACAAAGAATTACCACCACTCTGAACCCTACCAGCAATACACTCCTAAAATTCTATGTACAGTCTTAACATTTTGTTCGCAGGTTAGGAATATAGAATATATATATATATATATATATATATACCGAGGCTGGTGGTGTAATGGTTAGCGTTCTGGCCTCGCATTTGAGAGGATGGTGGTTCGAATCCCCGTCCGGGCATCCAGATTTGAGTTTTCCATGGTTTCCTGAATGACTCCAGGTAAATGTGGGGATGCTTCTTTCAATAGGCCATGGCCGAATTCCTTTCCATTCCTTGCCCTCCACCCCTTCCCGTCTCTAAAGACCTCGCTGTTGAGAGACATTAAGCAGTTAAAAAAATAGAATAAAATACTGTATCTCATGAATTTCATTGAAGAACTGTTACTATTGTAATTCAGTGGCAGCGATATTTGTGTGGTAATGGGGGGAAAAAACTGAGTATAATGTTGCATAACGTCACCTGATTCATACTAAAAAGGAATTAAAACAGGATAACGAAACTACTTTACTTTTAACTCTGGATCTGTTTACTAAGTGTTTGTGTACTTTTGACAGTGTTTGTGACATTACAGTAGTCATGCAATCCTTGATTAATGAATATCGGTGCAAATATCGATAATCGATATACAGCGAGAGGCTACTCTCTGAGCTAGACTCGCAGTCAGTCAAGTGTTAACCCGCGTAGCAGCAACCCGGGGAAAACGGTATGGTTGCGTTTAAGTGAAGTGGTGTGTTCTTGAAGACATTTCGGGCACATGGATACGTAAAACGCGCATCCGCGACGGGAAACTAACATTGGCGTGACGTCGCTATCGTGAGACACGCCAAACGGTGCAAAAATACGCCGATACTTGCTTAGAGAACTGTGAAAGTGCTATTGTGTACTGGTAACTGTTGTACAAACATTCAGCATATTTCTTATTGAAGGAGAGTATTTAGTGATTCAACTTTTCACTGCTAAGAACTTGTAATCTTTGGAAAAGTAATAATTACTTCCAGTTGGTGGTTGGCATACGGATGTAAGATACTAACTGTTGGAATAAAAAAAAGTTGTTCTACTTGTACTTCCGATGTGTGAGTGCATCTTTTTAATGGTTGATTCCTACGAACTTGTGAGTATTCAATATTCCTAGTACGTTCGACAAACCGCTGGTGGTGACCAAGACAAAATAATAAACTACGAAGTATCGATGCCTCCATGAGGTAGGTCAAATCATAGTGTTGTGGTAACATCACTATCTGTAAATGAACATTAACTCCAGTAAATCGCATAAAGTAAAAATAATAGTTTTACATGTTCTTTTAATTTCACTTTATACTTAATTCTTAAACATAATCAAGAAACAACGTCTTTCCACAGGTAACTAAAAAGAACGGTAAACACTAATCATTGACTCTATGGTGACTTTTTAAAAAAATATTGTTATCATTAATTAATTTTTACTGCGATGGGGCAAACACTCTGACGGCAATTCCCCATGTTATCTAATTAACCCTTTTTGTATTAATTATTAAAAAAAATTAATTTGAGTGTTAAATTCCTCTTCGATTTACTTTTACGATTTACAAATTTTCATTTTAAATTCCTTAAGCGTTTTTGGTAAATTAATAATAACTTCATTTTCTAATCTGTTCCAGTCCCTGACGCCCTTACCAACAAAAGAAAATTTTCTCACTCCCTTTCACCTGAAATCAAGCACTAGCATCAAGCACCATAGTCGGCTTTCCCCCTTCATGCACTATTCTTTGACAAATATCCCTCCAAGTCCCTTCATCAATATATGCCCTGTATATTTCCAGCACTCCCTTCACCCTCCCCATGTCCTCCAATAACTGCCAATCGGGCTCCTTTATTATTTCGTTTACGGACTGGGTCCTGCGATAATTTTCGCAAACAAATCTAGCTGCTCTTCACACACGCTCCAGCTCCTGTATTTAATAAGCAAAATGTAGGTCCCAAACTACACAATCATATTTAACCAATGGTGTGATAGAAGGTTTTAAACCCAATTCCCTAACGTCTCTTGTACATCCTCTCATCACCCTCTCCAGTAATTGTGACCTTTTGATACTCCCTGCCCAATGTGCTCTGCCCAGTTGAGTTTACTATCAAATATTATGCCAAGATTATTACACTTCAAGCTTTCAAATAAACAATTCTAACCCTACCCTATAATCGTAATTAACATTTAGTTTTTTATATATATATTGTGGTTCCATTCCAATATAGCATCTCATACCACCTCGACAGACTATGGCCAATGGGCTCGCCTCAGCACTCCCCCGCTGACAGTATGGTAACCATAGCCATCTTACCCCTAGGATCCTTGAGCGATTATAGGATGATGGGCGGATAGATCAGATTAGCTTAATGTGGTATGATTATTAGAAAGGGGTAGAACCCCCAGAGGGCTTAGCGATTCTATGGAGCTATGGCTAGAACCAGTATTGACACAACGTTTTGCTTAAATTAGTATATTTACATGTACTTCCACAGAGAGTATTAGTACAAGAACCGGAAGGTTGCTTGATAGATCGTCACAATAGATTACCGCCCATATTAAGTGGACGATATGCTTGGTGACGACGGAGATTGTGGAAGCTGACCGGTTCCTGGACTGGGTCGAGAAAACTACCTCCTCTTCAACTGAACTTGAACTGAATAATTCCCCAACGCCTAGGTCTGTCTGTATACTCGCCAGGCGCCTCTCGGTAAGACTCCATACGGTAACGAGCTTCAAACGTTACCTCAAAATGTTGGAGCAGGTGCTGCTTAACCTAAAAAGGCTTCGCGTGCGCCCTCCATCCAACGAGCGCCAATGACAGTATAAAGTATAGCTACTGGCCCAGTCCCATACTTGTGTGAATTCTAGTCTTAAGACATGGCTTGGCCAAAACACTGTGTACCTAATAAACTGACACTTCTTGGCATGCTGGCTAACCCATTTAAATATTGTATCCAGATCATCCTGCAGCTGTTCATAGTCTTCGCCTGTTTTGATCCTATTGTTTACCATTATATCATCTGCAAAAAACCGAGATTCACATCATAACCCATCAACACAGTCATTCATTAGAATAAAGAACAATGGTCCCAATACACTGACGTTTGGCAGTCCCATATTCACTTCCGCCTCTTTTTGATATTGTACTTCCTACTCTAACATTTGGCTTTTGAGAATTCCTCGACCCAGCAAGTAACTTTTTCTTCCACTCCTATAGATATCAATTTATTTAAAACCATTTCATGGTTCACTCTGTCAAATGCCTTAAGGTGGGCTTCCTATGCAGCCGCTAATGACTGCTACAATGGAAAGCAACGGGAGCGCTATAAACTATGACCCGCGTTCTCGAAAACGGCCGCTTGAGCTGCGCGACTGTACCGGTCCGAGAGCAGTCTAGACTCAGCCACTAGCGGAACATTCGAATTGTGTCAGACCGAAAAGTGTTATATACCGCGGGGAAGAATGAAAAATTGGTGGACTTAGAGTGTAAATGACCTTGTGTATATGATGTTTCTTCACCACTATATCAGTCAGTGAAGAACAATGTATGGAAAAAAAATATCGGATTTTCCTGAAAGATCAGGTAATAAAAATACAATATAATCCAATAACTTTATTAATATTGCTTATTTCCTACGCGTAATTTGTTGATATATCATACATATTATTTCTATAAGGTGTTTTTTTGTCACAATCCATTATCTCTCTTCATATCTAACCGAAATCGATTAATGTGGTATCATTCTAAATATTAAGGTATCCGATTTAATCTTATCATAGTTTCTTTTTCAAATTTTACCCTTAAAGGGCAAAAATATAAATATTTAAAAAATGCTGATTTTGTGTTATGAGCCATTTATCTCGCTAGATACCTAACTGAGATCGTTAAATGAAGTATCGTTTTAAAGATTAAGATCTTCGCTCTGGTAACATAATGTATTAAGACCAAATAATTTCGGAATTTGGCACTTAAAGGGCAAAAGTATGAATATTTCTACAACCTGTTTTTGTGTCACGCGCCATTTATCTTCCTTGATATCTAATCGATGTAGATAAAGGAGGTATCAATTGAAAGATTAAGGTCTCCGCCGTGAGCACATCTTATTTTAAGAAAGGATTTTTTTGGAATTCGGCCCTTAAAGGGCAAAATTATTTACCATTACCATTACCATTAGCTATTTGTCTCCCTTCATATCCGAAATACATATTAGAAAATAAGGTCTCTGCTTTGGTCAAATTATATCTTAAGAACGACATTTTCGGAATATGACCCATACAGGGTAAAAGTAATAACAGTGAATGTCGCGCGCATGATACAGTTCAGAACCAAGTCGCTAGACAGCAGTAGCACATACCACAGAGACAGTAATAAAGTGCTTCACTGGCGTCGACTTTTGTTATGTCCCTATTACAATAAAGAAATAAACAATTAAAACAAATAAGGCGATTCTCCTTTAATCCTAGTACAAAACCCTAGCCATACTATTCATTGAATTCGCGAAATTTTCGCATGTGTCATCTAGAATTTACTATTACAGGAGCCTTCAATAAATAAAATCCACTTCGCGTTGTGTGATTGCTATTAAAACTTCATTCTGGGATTGTTTTGTATTACTGATTCTAATGGATACGGCAAAATGTAAAATTTTCTGAAAGTTACCACTATTTGTATTAAATCATACTTAATATTAATATTATGAATTCATGTAAATAAAAGTGAAAATATTTAATAACATATTACATATTTTTAAAATAGTATAATTAGGAAGTAGCTGTAATGAGTTCTGCAACGTGACTGCCTTGCCACGGTGTTAACACTTCACCTGCACAGCTGTTAAAGTATTCTGTGAATCAGTCTCACGCAGAAGACGGATTAGCATGTAAGTAGCTCAATTGTTAATGGTCCAAGATTTTAGGTTGGTAGTTGTTCTTTTGTTTATTTTATAAAGAGATGTGTAATTTTTTTTTTTTATTTTTTTTCGAGTATTTCATTTCTAAGTGAATTATGCAAACAGAAAGCAACTATTACCAAATGATTAGTTGTTTTTGGCTTTATACCGACCTCCCAACATTAAAAGAAACATCAAATGGAGCTCGCTAACGACCTTCCAGTACCAGGACCGCCGGGCGGCCACCGCGCCATAGGAAGCGCCCACTGCGCGGCTGACGCCCGAGTCTGCCGCCGGTATGTCAGCAGCTGGCCGCTGCTGCTGCATAGGAAGCCCACCTTTAGAAAGAACTAGTGCTATACTATCTACTTGGCCTCCCTTGTCCAATTTGTCTGAAATATCTTGCATATAGCCCTCCATCTGAATTCGTATGAATATCCTTGCCTATGGCCATGGCGTCGATCTGCAGACCAGTTTCTTTCATCATAGACATTTCTGATATAGCTGCATGTATTATGGATAAAAAATATATATTTTTATTCTGTGCTCAGAATATAATATTCAGTACGAGAGTAGTATGAATTCTTATTAAGGAACTACTTACTAAGCAGGCAGCTCATTAGCTGTATAAATAATGAAAAAGCAAATACTAGGAATCAAAAACTCTAAAAGTTCCACTAAAATTATACAGCTCTGAAAAATCGCGTGCTATATCTTTATCCCTAAATGTACGGAGAACATTTCTAAGCTGAGACCCCTGCAGCCAGTCTGGACTCCAGCGACAGCAACAGCTGACTAGCGATTTATAACGGTCTCACCAGCAGTTGATTGTTGCGATGTGTCGAGAAAACGCACCAACTAGATGTGTAGAATATTTATTGTGTTCTGGTCCATACATCATATATTGATCCGTCTATTAGAAAACTGAAAATTCACAATGAATGCTACTGAAAAAGTAAAGGCGAAAAAACTGTTGACCACTGAGTTCAATAAATATCACAGTTTATTTCCTTGCATCCAAAATACTCGTTTCGTTAATAGTATGTGGGAGGCAGGAATAAAAAGATGTTAACTTAAATACACAAAATATTTTGTTCCGAGTATCACTGTAATTCATTATCGCGTCACAGTTTGCAGTTAGTGTCTTCACTGGTCCACGCTCCTCCCTGGGTGAGTGATTGTTTCTTCCGTCCACTTGTGTGGCTGACGAAACGAGTAGTAACTGTTTATGTGCCTTGGTAGGCTGCCATTACATTGCGCTTTTTCAATATTAACAATTGCCTTCCTAAAGCTTGAATGTCTTTAGGGATTAAGGATACAAATTAAATCAATCTTTCACACATATATTTTATGAGGTTCTGATTATTAGTATCAGATAGATTTTCAGTAAAGTTTCTTTCAGTTAACTTCCAGGAATAGCACCAGGCATACTTTAAACGTCCCTAAACTCTTCGCTACATGGTTCTCGTTGCCATAATAAAATGTTTAAAACAATACTTCACAACTTATAAAATTACCGAATAACCCAGTTTCATAAATACTGTTTGAGTTTTCGAACAGAATTAATACAATAATCGCACTAAGAGAGAAATTAAAAATGTGAGCGCTCTTTGCGAAATGTAGGAGTGTGTCCTTGGCGAGCAATGATGGTTACTGGAAACTTGACTGCCACTAGAAGTAAATTCCAAATACGTTCCACATTGAGTACAGGAACAAAGTAAAATTTAATATATTAGATAATCTTGCTGATCTCTGAGCATAACAGAAACATGAGTCAAATTGATCATAGCAATCGACCTAGAAATATGCGTTGAAACGTTTGGGTTTACCAATGAATAAGTAAATTTAAAATCGCAAATGTTCGTCTTTTCATATAATTTGGGGAAGAATACATGTATGTCTACCAATTTCGTAGTTTCTAAGACCACGGGAAGTAATAGTGGAACTGTGGCGAAGTAGTGTCATAGTCAGTTAAGAATGAATAAGGAGAGGAACGAAGTAGAATTTAAAATATTAGATAGGCTTGTTAAGCTCCATTTATAATAAAAATCTGAGATATATAAAGGTACCAGATTAAGAAGCGGTTTCATGTTTATGTTGGATTTAGGGTAATTGTAAGGAAAGTTGCCAATTTTTGACGTTTCTTAATAATTTGTGGGTAAGGCAGTATCTGTGTACAAATTTTCGGCATTCTATAACTACGCGAAGTTGCTTTTAGTTTCGATGATCATCAGTCAGTCAGTCAGCAAGCGGTAAAATCAGTGAAATTTGCAAATGAATAACACACAAACTATGAAGAGAGTCGAAATAATGTTTAATTTATTTACTATGCTTGCCATTTCTTTTCTTAATGTTTAGAAACGATTGCAGAGACAATGCTAATGGCAATTTGAGTTTGTTCACTGATCATTTGATTATCTATAGGGCTATTTCTTAGAAATTCAGCCGATCCGAATGTTGTTTCGGCATGGTGTGACCAATGGCAACTAACACTAAATTGTAAAAAACGCAAGTGAATGGGCATAACTAACAAGTAGAATTTATTTGTTTAGAAATATAAAGCAAACAGCTCAGTTACTGATTTGGTTGGTTCCCTGAAATATTTTAGAAGACCGGCACAAAGCGACATACCATGTAACCTACACATAACTTCTATCTTTATGAAACCACTCAATCCAAGAAGCACGGATCAAAATTATTGCAATATTAATCACCGAACGAGAGAAATTAAAAATAGAAACATGTTACTTTGCAAACAATGTGTATTCGTCTTGGACAATCAATGCCAGTTGCCAGAGATTTAACTGACGCCATTAGTAAATGCCTTCCAGAATGAGCACAGGAACTAAATATTTTAGTTAAACTTTCTTATCTCTATACATAACAGACACTTTAAGTAAATAGAAATAGAGCAATAAACCTACAAATATCAGAAGGAACGTTTCAGTTTGGGGTTAGCAATTGGATAAATATATGGAATATCGCCAAAATTGTACTTGTTATAATTTGGGGAAGAAAACATATATATCTAAAAATTAACATGTTTCTACAAAACATACAGGAATAGCTGTACTACAGTGAAGACCTACCCCGATGCAGACATTCACTCTGATCACAATCCATTAGTTGGTGTCTTCAATGTTAGAATAAAGAAAGTTACAAAAAAAAAAAAAAAAAAAAAAAAACGGTTATGAATACTGATATTCGGAAATTAAGAGAGACCTCCATAAGAGGGCAGGTTGAGGAACTTCTCAATAATGACTGAAAAACATGTCTTGTAATTTGCACACAGAAAAAAAATTGATAAACTAAATTCGATAGTATTATCTGTTAAAGACAAACACCTGAAATCAATTTTGGCCAAATTGAAGACATGGATGACAGATGAGATTTTGGACATGATGGAGAGAAGAAGGATTGTAAAAAGTAAACCCGATGAATATAAAAACATAAATATGATGGGAAGAAATAAGATAAGAGAAGCTAAAGAAAGGGAAATACAGGTGAAATGCGCTGAAATAGAGGCTCCACAGTTAAAATATGACAATTTCAATATTCACAGAAAAGTTAGAGAGGTAACAGGCAGATGCAGACCTAATAACAGCGAATAAACTAGTGAACAATGAGGGAAATGTCATTGTTGATATTCAAGATATCAGAGACGCATGAAAGAGACACATAAAACAACTGTTCTCAGATAGCTATCCCAAACCTCAAAAGTTTGAATATGAAACAGGTCCTACCATTTCACTGATTGAAGTACAAGCTGCAATTAAAGGAAAGAAAGATGATAAAACTCCAGGCCCTGACAAGATAAATGCAGAATCTTTTAAACTACTTGATGAAGATGATACAAAGTGGTTGACTTCAGTGTTCAATGACACCTACAACTCTGGCAGAATTCCTCAAGATTGGCTCAGATCAGAGTTTATCACATTACCAAAAAAACCCGGAGCTTAGTACAGATCGATCAACCTTATGAGCCATACATTTAAAAAAAATTCTGAAGGTTATTCATCGAAGTAATAAAAGCTCTGTGAAGAATATGTATCACCTACACAGTTTGGAATCATTAATCCAGTTGGAACACGAGAAGGTCTGTTTAGCAACCAAGTACTATTTCAACGCTGCAGAGATCTAAATTGTGATGTCTATGCTTATTTTATAGATTATCAGAACGCCTTTGACTGAGTAAAGCATAGAAATTTTAAAAAGTATTGGCTTGGATGATAAAGACCTCAGAATTATTGTTAACCTGTATTGGAACCAGACTGCTCATGTGAGACTGAAGGGAGAAAATACGGATGGAGTAAAAATTGTTCGTCGTGTAAGACAAGGTTGTATCCTGTACCCCTTATTATTTAATATCTACTCAGAGTATATCTTTAGGGAGGCATTGAGTGATGTGCGGATGGGAGTGCTGTTGAATGGAAACTGAATAAACAACATTCGCTACACAGATGACACGAACACTTCTGCAGAGATTCAGAAAAGATTACAATATCATATAGACAGAGTATCACAAAGCAGCCACGAATACGGACTTGCTATTAATATAAATAAGACAAAAGTAATGGTCATTGGCAAATTAACAACCCCCAATGCCATGTTATGATTAACCAGAAGATCATTTAATGTGTATCAAGGTATACGTATCTTTGCACCACAGTAAACAGTCAATGGGATCCATCTGATGAAATAAAGTCATGTATTGGTAAAGCACGAAAATGAGACTCCTGCGCTGCTATGTGTTCTCTGTCCTCCTGTATGGCGTTGAAATGTGGACATTAACAGAAACTATTAATAAAAGGCTAGAAGCTTTTGAAATGTGGCTTTATTGAAGAATGTTGAGAATACCATGGACAGACCACACCACAAATGCTGAAGGCTCCGCAAACTGAAAAAAGACATGGAAATACTGACCACCATAAAAACACGAAAGCTTCAGCACCTTGGCTACATCATGAGGAATAATAGCCGTTATGAACTCCTGCAATCTGTTCTCCAGAGGAAAATACCAGGAAAGAGAAGTGCTGATAGAAGAAGAACTTCTTGGTTAAAAAATCTGAGAATATGGATCTCCAATACAACTACAGAGTTAATCCGAACATCAACCAGCAGAGACGGACAGCCAAGATGGTTGCCGACATGCGGGACGGATAAGGACCAGAAGAAGACACCCTTGTGTCTGAAATCGAGTGGTAGCTTTTGGTCATGGTCATCTTTTCCCTTCCATGCATTACTTTTAATTCTTACACAAATATCTTCCTACGCATTATCACCAATATACGCCTTGTACATTCCCATGACACTCTACGCCCACCTCCTGTCTTTCAATAAATCCAATTCCAATTCTTTTATCATATCTGTTACTGATTGTGTTCTGTGGTACGTGAAGCTATCATTTGTAGCAACTCGTCAAAATATTTTTCCCTCATCCTGAAGTAGTTTTTACAGTCGACAATCTCAACAGTATTTCTATTAGTAAATTTAAATGAGTGTACAATTGTCTCTTCTGTAAGCACTATTTAACCGAACGCTTTTTTCGAATTTGTGTCTCCAAACTTAGACTCAAAATTGAGGATATAATTGCTTCAATTGCACCTAAATCCATTATAAAGATATTAACGCCTCAGTTTCAATGGGCCGACTGATGAAATAAGGGTTGAACGTGTAATGTTGCGATGCAGCCCAGTGATCAGAGGTGCACGATTGCGTTCGATACTGAAAGTGTACAGGCCTCTTGTAAGTCTTCCGTCTTGGATGGACAACTTGCAATATTTCTTATCGTGGACGAATTGTTTGAACAGAAACGTCAGTCTCCAGACTCAATGCTCTTTCTTCTTTATTTTTTTTTAAATGTAGTCAACCGAGAAAAATTTTAATTTATTCAAGTATTTGCATTGTCTGTGGGACACGACTTTCAGCGTATAAACAAAGAAATAAAATTTTTGACACCTTTGTGACATCAGCTGTTTTGATCCAGTCTTAATTAGTTAACCGATTATCACCGAATGTAGGCCCCTGTGATAAATCTGTCCGTGTCCACCAGTGCCTTCCTTTTCTGCAGTGAGTTTCTTAGGCAGCCGTGACGAAGATTTTCTCCAGTAGTGACTTGACACGTATATAAGTTTGGACGCGAGACGATGTCTACCAGCTTTTTCGCAACTTGTTCCAACGGTCTATTGAGATATGGTAAAATTATAATTGTATATAGACAGCTTCCCGATTATTCCTAACTATGTGTACTAGGCTTATTAAACCGAACCGATTTAGACAACAAATTAAGGCCTAACTGAGTAATGTGATAACAACTATCACAAAGAATAAAATATAATAATCGACTGTATTTGAGAGCTCAATTGCAGTCTTTTCGACGCGTTGTGTTGAGCCACATTCAGTTAACAAGCCGCCAATCCGGACTCGTCAGGCGTATCAACTAGCCATTTAAATATTTATGTCTCAAATACCCTAAGCGTTTACTCCCCTGCTGGGATGGCCTATTAATTTCAAGTTGTCCACATGCGACGCTCAGAAACAGAAAATCAGAGATTTTGTTATTCTGAGGTGTGTTCCTGTTATGTTGATTTGCTGTAGTTAAGACATGGGCTCCTTGATGTCATTGTGCAGGCGACGAGAAAATAGGTCCGCACAGCGTTCATGCTATTGTTCTTTTTTAGTCATTATTATACATGTATGCAGGTTCGTTTTGGCCTACTAGGACGATGGTAACCATTCGTAATACAACTAGAGTTGTTAGCTCTAGAGGGAGCTTACAATGTAACGTGGAGTCTGACCCATGAAGCGTTCTGGCGTAATTCGCATCACAAAGCAAGCTGTGCCTAAGGTGAAGGTCACGTTAAGGGTCTCAGCCGAGACCGCGATTCGATTCGGGGACCTTTCGACCTCCAGTCCAATGCATTAACCACCACGTTACCAGGCTGGTCAGTCGTTATCATAACCATTTTTACGGTGACTTCTTGATTTTATAGTTAGCTAAAATGCTTCTTATTGCATAAGCATTTCATCTATACAAATAATGCATATATATTATACGCTAATATTTACTGATTTATGTTCATACGTAGATTACGTTGACTCGCTCTGCAATCAACTTACAGTTGGCTTATCAGCCATGTAAATTCGTGCACAACACAAGTTTTGTACTGCACAGTATTTTTTCCAGAATTTTTCGTAGGAGGAGGTTTTCTAACGAGTTTATTCATGACACATACGTTTCTGAATTAAAGTAATTTTTCGATTTTCTTAGTAATCCACTGTTCATTTAAACAGATTTTCTAACTGTCGCACTGTTAAATGATATATCGACTGCAAATATAAATGACAGGTAAATTAATTTTTACAACACCTATAGAGCATGGATGCACGAATTTGAAGTTTAGTTTCGTTGTGGGTCTTACTCGGAGAAATTCGTGACGCACAAAGGAGTTTGTGACATTACAGTTACCTTCCGCCGCTTCAAAGTAGTATCTCTGGAGCGGAGGGCTACATTATTTTCCAAAGTCAGTCGCCCGCTAGTAATGGTCGTCCGCGGATTGTCGCAGACAGCGGATCGCGTACCGCGGCTCACTCATTGTAGGCATTAGCCGATATAGGTTCGGTATAATGTGTTTTCCTATATTGAACTGTGTGTAAGAAGAAGTTTATGTCTTAAATAAGAACTGTGGTTATAAAATTGAGTGTTTGAACAATATATAAATGAACAGTGAAAGTCAAGTTGTGTTGGATTATGTTTTAGCGGGAAGAAGATACGAACTGTAATTTTCCTTTTACCATAAGAATTCTGCAATCTTTCGGATAAGAAGTTCCGATAGCTTTACTTTGAAATTTGATGGTGGCCAAACCGTTCGCATGTGTTTGAAGTGTTTTTCGTAATAAACTTGCTATGAACGTAATTGCTCTTCTTGGTGTTGCTTAATGAATTTTATTAATTACTCTCCTGATTACTTCTGGGGACGGTTTTGGTTTCACTGTCTGGCGACCTTGTACTCGAACTATAATTGATTCTTAATAAATAAATGTCTTAAACTACTTGAAGTGATAAGATCAGAATCAAAACAGAACTTAAAATTAATATCCATCCACCAATGCAAGAAGTAATCTTACATGGCGACCGTAACAGGACTGTGTGATAGAAATTAGTACTAGGAGGAGAGACATTTTTTTCTCAAACCCTAGGAAAACACACAAAAGTAAAAGGAAAATTAGGGACATAACGACGACAACAATCGGGACTGTAGCGACAATACTCAAAGGTGCGGAAGAGGTTCCACTCGAGGAAGGCAGCGCGGTTGGTCAGAGAGCAGCCGAGGAGATATTCCACATTGTTCGGCGCGGAGCTGGGCAGCCGAGACGACGGAGGCGGGAGAAAGAAGAATCGTCGTGCAGAGTCTCCGAAAGCTAAGGACGCGCTGTGCGCTGCTTGTTTGGCTATTTTTGAAGGCTTAAATCATATTCCTAATTTTTTTTCCTGATATTTTTCCTTTTTTTCTGTGAAATATCGAGGAAGAAAATCGGACAAGATTTTTCTCTCCTAACATGACAATGCATTTTCCTTTTCCTTTGTCATCAGTGATGACGCAAGCAATTATTTCAATTTCACTTGTGTAATGCCTAAAGTGTAACCTTTTATTTTCCTTTTGCTTTAAATGGCATGCTTAATTAGTTTGTTGCGGCTTGCGAGCTTCGAAGATGACGTCGTTGTTTTATTTGATTGTCTTGTTTGAGGGGAGTAAAGTTCCAGTATTTGTGTCTTCTTTTATTTTTTCGGAAAGTGTAACTTTATGAAAAGTGTAAACATGGATTGGGAGACATTTCAGCGGGGTGATTTGGTTTGGTTGGAAACGGATGTCCAAGTTTGTAGTACTAATGGACACATTAAAACGTTCGAGTATACTTATGAAGGACCTTTTCGAGTGATATATGTGTATGAAGGGTCTCAGTATTTATTAGCGTTCCCTGTGAGCGGCAAAATTAAAGGTACTTACCCAGAGGATTCCTTAAAGCAATTTGACCCAGAAATGATGGAAGATTCGATGTCAGATTGTGAACAAGAGACAGAAGATTTTGGTCTAGAAAACTTATGGAAGGAAGAAGAAATTATTAATAATCAAACCTGCTTACCAGAAGAGAGTACGATTCTATGTGTTAATACGGACTATGATAAGTGTAAAGAAGAGGAGTCGGAGAAGCAAGAAGAATTAGGAAGGAAAGAAGAAAATAACACTAACTGTCAGAATAATATATCAGAAGAGAGTGGCGAGATAATTGTAGAAGTTTCAAGAATAGAACAAGAGATAATAACGGAAGAAGAGATTAAAGATTTTCAAAGAGAAGATGGAATTTCAAGACAAATAATTAAGGAAGACAGTGGTATTATACAAGAAGAAAATATTAATGAAGTCGAAACTGTGAAACAAGTTCCAGAAATAGAGCAGAAAATATTTACTGACGAACGTGAAGTTTTACCCGAAGATGAGAAAAACAGCGGATTAGATAAAAGAAACGAGAAGTCGGAAACGGTTATCGGAAGCAAAGCAAAATGGGAAGTATCACTCGAGGAGTTTGGGTCGGCGGTGAGAGAGCATCTGAAAAAGTTAGAAGAGTACCTTTTATCAACATCCTGTAAATCTAAAACTACCAATAGTAATGAGATTAGCTGTTTGCAGGAAACTGTGACCCAAAGAAGCGACATATACGATGCCAAGGAAGATTTGCGCATGCAAGAAGAAAATATAGAAGATGGAGAAATACAATCAATCCACGGTTCTGAAGTACATAGTGACAGTACTGAAGACGCAGCAAAGAAACCGAACACGGTGACTGAAGACAGTTTGGAGGCAGTAAAGAAGCCAAATACAGAGAAGACAGCAGTAGTAAGAGAAGAAAGAATAAGTTTAAGGAAGGAAAAGGATCATCCAGAAATATGGCTATATGACACTGTATTCAATAACTATGTTGAAGAGGAACAGACAAGAAACGAGAAGATTTTATTCAATAGCATGAGTGGAGAATTGAAAGCGGACTAATTAGAAGATTTTAAAGAAGATTTAAAAGAAGGCAACATGGAGAATGACGAGGACCGGAAGACTGAAATTAAGTTGATAGAAATCGACGGATCCGGAGAAGAAACAAATAGCGGTAAAACGAGCCGGGAAGTAATTGAAATGGCACCTCAGCAATATGTCAAAAATAACAGAAGCCCGCGTGCGCGTGACAGCAACCAGCGCTCACGCAACAGTCAATGCGTAAGCACTATAGTAACCTGTGCCAAAAATAAATTAAAGTGTGCGGCAACCACGGGCGCAGTAAACAAAGACGGCGGAACATTTTTATCGACTGAAGAGTATTATGGAGATGATAAGTCAATACCGATGGACTGCGGAGTATATGAAGAAGATGACGGGAAGTTAAAGCAACCGCAGATACGTAAAGAAAAGAAGAGAATCGACCGGAAATATATCAAATGGAAGTGGAAAGCTAACGTGACAGGGGTGGAGATGAGCCCTTCATCTATGGATGTTGGACGAGGATGTCTACTCACTCCGCAATGGTCACGAATAGGGGACACCCTTTATTCTTTCTTTTTCCTAATTTTTCCTTGTATGGCGTATGCCAATTACCTCATCGCTGCGGCGAACAAATCTTTAATTTTTTTTTTTCCGGCTAAAGCCAGTAAACTAAATCCACATTTCCACTCTCATACCCCGCCTGAAAAATGCCAAAGCAGCAGCAGCAACAACAGTAGGCTTTGTGTAGTGCAGTGTAGTGTGTGAAGTGATTCAACAAAAGTCTTATAGAGGTTAAAGACCTCTACCAGTGTCGCAACCGAGGACTCTACCCATAGAGCCTACGGTGGAAGCGAAAATATTATTTTTGTTATGTTGTGTATATATGTTCTTTCCTTTCAGTTTATTTTCTTGAGAATTGTGACCACAAAAAAAACTATGACAACTTCATGTGGTTACTTTGTGTATTTTTCTTTGTGTTTTCTGATTTTGTTTGTGTTTCATGTTTCCTTAAGGTGTATGCTCAGTGATTTAATGTAACTTAGGCTGGTCGGTTGGCCACCTTAGGTTTTGTAACTTTGTATTTTTAGCACAGTATGAAATTTTCTGTATGCTTTTTTTATGATAATTCTTCGGATTTTTTCTAAATAACCAAACAAAACCCGAACAATTATCACATTTGGTAGCTGGGGAGTGTGACATTACAGTTACCTTCCGCCGCTTCAAAGTAGTATCTCTGGAGCGGAGGGCTACATTATTTTCCAAAGTCAGTCGCCCGCTAGTAATGGTTGTGTACAGATCGTCGCAGACAGCGGAACGCGTACCGCGGCTCACGCATTGTAGGCATTAGCCGATATAGGTTCGGTATAATGTGTTTTCCTATATTGAACTGTGTGTAAGAAGAAGTTTATGACTTAAATAAGAACTGTGGTTATAAAATTGAGTGTTTGAACAGTATATAAATGAACAGTGAAAGTCAAGTTGTGTTGGATTATGTTTTAGCGGGAAGAAGATACGAACTGTAATTTTCCTTTTACCATAAGAATTCTGCAATCTTTCGGATAAGAAGTTCCGATAGCTTTACTTTGAAATTTGATGGTGGCCAAACCGTTCGCATGTGTTTGAAGTGTTTTTCGTAATAAACTTGCTATGAACGTAATTGCTCTTCTTGGTGTTGCTTAATGAACTTTATTAATTATTCTCCTAATTACTTCTGGGGGCGGTTTTGGTTTCACTGTCTGGCGACCGTGTACTCGAACTATAATTGATTCTTAATAAATAAATGTCTTAAACTACTTGCAGTGATAAGATCAGAATCAAAACAGAACTTAAAATTAATATCCATCCACCAATGCAAGAAGTAATCTTACAAGTTCTCTTCTGCCATGCTGCCAGATCAGAAACATTCCAGGAAGCTAGCAGTCTACTCTTTGTGGTAGGGCACCAGATAAGATATGAAGATTTCCAAGGAATCAGTGGTTGCAGTACAGTCAGCGGTCCTGTGGCTGATACTGAGTCAGCATAGTATTAGCGCGTTCCCTGACTTCTCAGTCCACCGGTTTGAGTCCCACCTCCCATATGAATATTGTATCCATCTGTTATAACTGTGATAATTCCAGCAGCTGATATCGAAATGGGTAACATGTAAAACCGATAAAATATTAATTAAGTTGGAGTTGCTCTCACGCCCTGAATGTTCTTTACCCAAAAAATGAAATAAATTCAATTCACCCACCAAGTTATATCATAAAAAACTTTTATTTTTTAAAAAGGGGTTGTATATAAACTGCTATATGAGATTTTATGTTTAAGAACTAATGTTGCTAAAACTACCCATTTTTTCTGTGAAACTCCAGGACACCTTACTAATCAACGTTAATTATGAAAGAATTTTTGAGTCAGTAGTTTCTGAATCAAAGGAAGCACCTCACTTTTCTATAGTTTAAGTGTAAATCGTATAACAAATAAAAATTCCACACATTCGGGTTACAGGATTTTATTTTAAGTGATCAAGAATCCACATCAAACACCTAATAATTATTATCAGAATTATTATCAGCACCGTAGTTTTTCTGAACTTCATTTTACGAAAATGAGAACTAAAGAGGTGCGAAAATTACAAATGTCTGAGTTAATGTATCAGATGTTACGACTGGGCCGTAGCTAGAGTTGAATTTTAGGTAGGGCAGCGATGGTTACAGGTAGGGCGGAAGTTAACATTTTACTTGATCTATGGTAATCTGGTGAAATGATTTTTGTTGTATTTGTGATTGTGAGTGAGTGAGGTATTACTTAATAGTCAGGAGGGGTGACAGATAAGAGAAACCCGAGTTGTCCGAATGATGCCGCGTCATATTTCGTGCAGCTGATGTTTCGACCACCCTTCTGTGGTCTTCTTCCAGGGCAGAACTGCGTCTTCAATCATATATATGTATATTTATTATCGTTTCATTCCTTCCCACGGGTCAGGGTAGTAGCATACAAATTGTGCTCTTCAGCCTAAAGATACATATTTTACAATTGATTAAAACAAAAATATAAATGTTACAATGTCATATAACAATAGAGTTTTTTCAGTTTTTTACATAATCAGAATGCTGTTATTTTTAGTTTTTTTAATATTTCAAGCAGGTTTACAGATGATGGTTTTCAGATAATGGGTTAAATGGTATAGTATAAACTTGGATTGTTTCTCTCAGTCAGGTACTGGTGGTGGTCGGTCTATGTGTTGGGTTAGGATGTGGATGTTAAAGAGATAGAGTGTGGGAGAAAGTGGGGAGGTGATGGGGTTCGGTGATTAGGCTTAGAGTTATAGGATTGTTTTTATGGAGCCTATTTATTGCGTATTTTATGCGGAGGGATTCTTAGCGGATCAGGGTGTGGGGATATTTTATTCAGATGTAAAATAGGTGGGCGGGTGATTGCAGTCGGATATGGTAGGTGATTCGGAGTTCATGTCGTTATATAATTTAAGGTCTATTGTAGAAGCATTCGGGAGCGGATAACCAAGAGAAGTGACCATAGGTAAGGATGGGGTGTAGGAAGGCTTTGTAGTGTTGAAGATAACGTTGCTGCGGAGTCCCCAGGAGTAGTTTAAGAATGCTGAGTCGGATATTTGTTTTGGAGGTGATCATTTTAAGGTGGGGTGTCTAGGTTAGATGTTGGTCGGAGGTGATGCCTAGGAATTTAACGGTAGGTTGTTGCTTGATAGGATGATTGTAGATGGTAATTTTGAAGTCGGCAAGGTGGTATCTTCTTCTTGTCTTTCCGAATATGATAGCTTGGATTTTGTTAGGATTTACGATTCACCTCCAGTGGTTTCACCATTATACAAATTCGTCCAGTTCTGTCTGTATAAAAATTTTCGATTGTTGTAGTGATTAATACATGGCTACGTAGGTGGAGTCATCGGCGTATTTGAGGATGTATGTAGGTAGTGCGGGTATAGGAATTCCGAGGGTACGTATCCTTGGGGGGACACCTGTGGTAGGGG
>JARYHS010006964.1:12886966-12950275 GCA_031002005.1 Vandiemenella viatica | reverse complement strand
TATTGATACGAGTTTATGCAAAGGTAGCTTAATCTTACTAACATATGCTTTGAATTCCGTGAATATATCAAAACCACGAGGGAGCTACCTTGCCACGATCGACTGGATTAATAGCCGCGATCGACCGGTCGAATCGCGATCGACGGGTTGGCCACACCTGTTCTAAAGGATTACAAGTCGTTGCCATTTGTTGAAAAAGATGTCCAACATTCAGGGATACATATCTTCAGTAAGCTCCCAACACTTATTAATGTCTAGCAGATGATAAGATTAAATTTTAAAAAAATTGAAATAATTTTTAATTGACCTATCACTCTACTTTGTTGAAGAATTTATTTCTAAGGTACCTACAAAATAAATACCAGTAGTTTAGTAGTTTGTGTAAATGTAGTTAACATAATTAATGTATGAAGCGCAGGCTTAAGTAATTTCGGGGACTCCTGTGAAGTATGATTTCGGGGCCCCCTAATTCTTTTGTAGATGTAATTCTGCCTACACTTTTGATAATTTTCGTGACTCATACAGGCACACAAACAATATATATATATATAAATTCTGTGTGTGGAGCTCAAACAACGATTGATGACACGGAGTGAGGTTTCTCTAAATCTGTGAAGAAACGGGCCAGCAGTTTATTTGAGTATTAGATGAACCGGACCAACTACGCCGAGACTTTGGTGTATTATCAATGCATCTCATATGCATCTCCCAACTACTGTCACTTTCATTTCTGGCTAAGCCCTGCTGCCCATTGTGTCAAATGAAATTGTTTTTGTATTCAATTTTATAGCTATTATATTTATAACACAATTTTTGTATACCACCATTCTTTTATTTCCTTTCTTTGCTAGTATATGTAGATTTTTGATGCTGGAGACACGTGAACAGGCATACACATTTTAGTTCAATAACTTTTTATATGAAACGTCAAAAGATGAATGAGTTTATTCGAATGAAATTGCATAATTGTTGAAACAGGTTCAGAGCAATACAGACGTGCGTTTGTGAGTACACCTGAAGCCAAGCAGAAATCCCCCCACCACCACTGCAAGCGGAAGTTACGTCACAATGATGATACGTGTAACATCTTTGGTTGAGAAGCAGACGACAAGTGAATAAATAACAATTTCGTTTTTTCTGTTGTTTACAGTAACAAGTTGTTTCATGGAATTACGTTAATTATGTTTAAGCATATTTGCAATAAAAAATTGTAATTATTATTGAACGTACATGGGTTCCTTAGTTGCAATGACATTTGATAGAATTAATTATATTCTTTCTTCTAACACTGTTGTGGATTGTAGAACAGTGTTGTCATTTGCAACTTAACATGTTTTATATTGTGGAATAGTGTAGCTTTTTTAGTGCTCCCATTGTCTGGTGCTGCAAGAAGATGCTTTCTGTGGTGGTTTTGTTAGTTCTGGCAGAAAACCCCATATGTCGGATATTTTTTATTTAAAACTGATTGTATAGCGTCACAGTAATTTGCAGAATTTGTTCTGTCGATACACTTCAGAAAACTAGTATTTTTAGCCCTCTTGAATAGGAGCGTAACATTTAAACACAGTTATTAAAGGAAATTCATATGATGGTAGTCTCATGGTAACTAATCTAATTATTTCCATTCTAGTTTGTTAAATATCGGTGGCAGTCGTCTGTGAAACAAACTCCAACATGGATTCTCCTATCTCTCTGCTACCACATTACATTCTTTCTCCTACTTCTCCTGGCGAAGTAAAAGTTTTAGAAATCTCAAGTTATGTATCCAGCTGTTTGCTTGCACATGCAACAAAACCAAGTACTACAAATTGTCAGTGAGTTCTTAGGGGCCATCCATAAATTACTTCACACCTTGAGGGGGGTAGGGGGACAACAAAGTGTGACAAGTGGGGGTGGACAGTGTCATAAACTTTGTGACATCACATGCATAATGTGTACCACTTTTTGGCTCGTATTGCCCCAGTGATGAATCATACTTATTTAAACGATCGTGTGGCATCTGTGGACTATATTTTTCATCATACAAAGCCACTAACCAACATAAGCAATTAGATAAGAGGCAACCAGTGGTTTTCCCCATCATGAGGATTCGTCCACAAAGCATTGCCTCTAGACGAAACAGGGAAGTTCTTTAGCTTATTAAACGATGACGATGCCTTATGGTTGGATGAAGATGATGATGACACATCGAATGTTCCAACACTATCGAAATCCAGAATGATGTAACTATTATGCCAATAATAAACAGTATCAAGGAATGGTTTCAGAATCCATGGACACATATCGAAAATTTGGTATCATGAATTCGATTTTTTATGTTTTTTCTATATTTTCTTAAATGTTTGATTTGTTGTTGATACTGATTTTTTTCTAGAAATACATAAATCATTTTGGAAGTGCTGTTTCAATTTATAAGTTTAAAATTGCAAAATATGTGACATCACACCAGGGGGGGTGGGGGGAGTCCCACAAATGTGACAACCTGTGACATGGGAGGGGTCTAAAAATCATGAAATTCGTGTGACCTAATATGTGGATGGCCCCTTAGCAGATACATCAGAAATATAAGACCCTTCTGCACACAAGTCCCTTCTGCACACAATTTTGATGCAATATGTCATTTTAACATAACTTCCCCAGGGTAAGGGGTTGCAGCGAGAGCCTTCCCCTCCACATCAGGTATGAACAGTTTGTATTTGATTGATTTTATTTCAGTATTCAGGTAATTTGAATTTTTTAGATGAGTGTCCTAAACATAATCGTAAAGAATGAAATGGTAACGGTGAATCATACTTTTACTACCCTGTAACAAATAAGGTAGTTAATCTTAAAGGCAATTAATAATTGTATGGTGGAAACACTAACAGTGCTCCAACATTTAGTGCCATAAAAAAATGTCCTAAAAATATCACAGTAACTTTTGTAACAAAGTAGATAGCTAATTTTAAAGCAATTAATAGTAGGATGTTAGAACCATTAACAGTGCACTAATAATTAGTGCTGTCAAAAAAAAGTCTTCAAACATATCAGTGACTAAAAGCGTATTATAAATTGATCTAATTACCCTTCTTTTTTGTTTTGTATAAAGTTCTTGAGATCTTATTTCTGGGTATCATCTGGTTTTTTGAAAAGTGAATGCAAATGGCACTGCTTCTTGATGGTATAGAATATTTGAGCTTCAAACCTTTCATTTGCAGAAGAGCTGGTGATATCATCTGAACCATTGGAAATATTGAGATGATGCTAGAATTTTTGATTTTTCAAGCAGGCACCCAACATGGTTGTAAAGAATGTCAAGACCTTCAACACAAACATTTGCTGATAAGGCATAAATCGAATCAAGGAGAAATCGGAGTTACCGACGTTTATCTATCTTATTAACATGAGGAGGATCAGATTTCCTGGGTGCAGCATTTTAGGCTTCCTGTTCAAAACGGTATGTTGATTCTTTATTATGCATTTCTAGTAGCTGTGAATTGACTAATTTCTTTTAATAGAAATGAATTTATTCCATAATATTACAAAATGTGTCACTCTTTCATGTGTTTTAGACACCTCATGTAGAGTTCCAGAAGTTCTTACTTGTGAAAAGAGCAGTGATAATCAAATTAATGAATTGCTAGCAACGAAGACCAGCCAAACTTCAGATCTTCCTCTGTGCTCCCATAAACTTATCAAAGGAAACAATCAGTTGTTCAGTGTGTGTCTGATGAATGAAAAGCAACTAGTGCATTTCACTGTAATGAAAAGACTTCAGTTTGAATATTTATACAAATTCACTTGAACAGTCAATGGCATTCAACCATGCTGTCAGAGCGATGTGAACATTAAAGACAAATTACTATGTACTCTAATGAAGCTGTGTATAAACATTCTCCTTTGGTGTTAGTGAACACTTTGTGAGCAATCTGTTGGGTACATGGAATGTATAATGCTTTCAAAGAATTAAATTTTAGTGGTATCTACAATTAGGTGGATGGAGAATATGACATTTTTATTGATTGTACTAAGATTCCAATACAAAGTAGTGGTTATCTCAACTATGATCAAGCCAGGCTTCCTTGATCATTTGAAAGGACACTTTATTCTTGTTGATAGGGATTTTTAATTAGTGATTTGTTCGAAGCCAAAGGAGCCACTCTTAACATTCCATCTTTCAGAGTGTCATAATATCCAAATGTCTAGCAGGGTTATCGCAAATCGGTTACTATTAACCAACTAAATACTATTTTTGTCTTGCAAATAAGATATTTTACATTGTTTTCAACATTTGTAACTTCAGACAAAAAAACAGTTTGATTTTCACCATTGTTTCTAACATTTTAAATCTTGTTTTTAATTGTATATAAGCCTCTATAAAAGAAAAGTTGTAAGTTTTTCAGTTCCAGAATTTTTTTAATGAATGCATATATGAAACAGTTATGTTTTAAAAACTGCATCACCTTTTTGAACAGGTTTCTTTTTTCCTACTTAGATGACAAAATAAAACAATTGTGGTTTACAAAATAAAAAGAGAGAATATTTATTGTATCGCAGTTTCCTTTTTTCCATTGTGCAAAAATTATGAATTCTCAGAAATAAGTTATTACAGAAATTATTGTGTATAAAGTTCAACAAGTACCCTAAGGACAAGGAGTATACTTTGATAAGAAGCAATTTACAGATTTGATTTTAAATTCTGTCAGCACTTTTGGTAAATTATTCCAGTCCCTCATTCCTAATTTGTGAAAGAAAATCTTACTGAAATTAAGTGCCAGCTTGTGGTCATGGTCATCTTTTCCCTTCCATGCACTACTCTAAATTCTTCCACCAATATCTTTCAACACCTTATACCTTCCTTATTTTTTTTAAAATCTATTTATCAATCTTGTTTCATGAATCCCTGCTGAGGAAGGCCCTCTGGGATGTGAAACAAGTCATATTGAATACAGCTAATTAATTTGTTAAAACTCTTGAATGGAGTATAAGGAGTTGAACCCTCTCCTATCTTACAATGTGTCCCAATCTAACTCTATTATCGTATAAGTTACTAACTGCACTCTGCAGCAATGTTCACAGAAAATAATAAACACCCATTTAGGATACGTAATAAAGCAATACAGAATGATTAACCAGTATTTAAAATAAATATCAAAACCATCCACTAGAGTGAGTGACTGTGCAAATAGATTTAGGCTCTAAGGGCTACGTGAGGGGGGGGTTCACAGGAAGCTAAAATGAAGCTACGTGGTTTATGCACGCTCCCTTAATAGAAAAAAAAATCATTTACTTTTATAACCAATAGTAAAATTTTAAAACTGAGATTATCACATGAATACGGCACAATATTAATACAAAGAACATGTACTAAAAGTTCCTCCCATAAAAATAAACAAGATTTGTGCCATAATGAGGTTTAGACTAAAATGGCAGTCTTCTCAACAGATTATTAGAACAAAATTAATAATCTTGATATATGGTCATTATGTTAATTAAGATGAACTTTTAATAAATATATATATATATATATATATATATAGCTCTTTTGTATTTTTTTTCGTTGCTTATGGCTTTACGCATCGTCGACGGCTGTCATTGGATGTGGGATGGGACTGGGGACAAGGAACGGTAAGGGGTTCAGCCATGGCCGTTTTGGAGGAAGCATCCTGGCATTCACCTGGAGTGATTTGGGGAAACCATTGAAAACCCAAATCTGGATGCCCCGACAGGGACTGGAACCCGTGTCATCCCGAATGCGAGGCCGGAGCATTAACCGCTCACCCAACACGCTCGGTATCTTTCAAAAATAAACTTTTTATTGTATCATGGTAACAATTTGTTGAGGGCAAAAGTGGGTTGGAGAAGGTCGGGTATGTAGGGAGATTGCCACCAGAGCATACGCTTCATCACAATTTATCAATTAATAGTAATAACAATGTTTTTACATTGCGAGGAAGACAATTATGTCAATCTTCAAGAATTTGAATCTTGGGCTTGGAGAAGAGGCAAAAATACCCTGGCTAAAGACACTTATCAAATGATTCTTTTAGGGTCTATTTAAAGAACACACTGCATAAGACTTCTCTTTGTCCAGGGCACATTTGTCAAATCCAGTCACTATGAGCTGAGCCTGCATTTGTGTATAATATCTTTTGTTCACCACTTTTCCATTTGGGGACACATAACGGCACAATGATGGTTTGTCAAATCACACACTCTATGGGCATTTAAACTCAGCTATGGTCCTTCCATCCAGTGGCGTAGCTAGGGGGGGGCGGTGGGGGCGGTCCGCCCCGGGTGTCACCCGTTTGGGGGTGACACCCACATTTCGAAAATAGTAATCTAAATTAATGTGATACAAAAAATATATATATATATTTTATAGACTTCTTTTATCCTTTGGTGTCGAAACACGTTTACCTTTAATGTTCTGAATATTTCTTATTAAGTTGATCTATCGCTTTTTCAAATACGATCCAGTACAGTAGAGTATGATAATATTATTGGCTACACCGCGCGCTTAAACAATAGAGCATCGCTCAGTTTCTCCAACAATCACACGAACTCGTTGTGCTTGCCGTCCGTCACAGTTGTTTGGTTTGTTACGAGCGGCGGTGGATATAATGTAAGTTTTCTTGTATTAAGAGAGGAAGTTTTAAAATTAAAGGATATATCTAAAATTGTTAAAATCATGTTAATTAGGCAGTTAAATTATAATTTCTCGAAATTATTTCAAGAAAAATGATAGATTTGACTTGAAGTATTTTCTAGTAATTTTTGAATTTATCATCTGACAGATTCGAATTGAGTACATTTCGTGTTATCCGATATACACTCTGCGTACCTTCCTTTTGTCGACAGTGCACCTATACTCGACCTGAAATCATATCATGTTCGAATTTAGGCAAATAAAATGATTCGGAAAACTGCATTAAACTAGCAATACTGTCAGGTTTCAAGTCAATCCGGACGAGTCCAAGTGTTATCGTCTGTCGGTAATCAGTTTTTGTAGGGCATGTGTTTACAACAGTCGGAACCGCGTTTCTTGGTAGCGAAATCGTAACATTAGTAAGGGAACATCCGTAAATTACGTGAGGTGTTATTCCGGATTTTCGGACCCTCCTACCCCCCCCCCCCCCCCCTGGTGAGACTTCGTGAGATCTGGTCCCGTCGGACCCCCCCCCCCTCCCCCTATGAATCGCCCTCGCAACTTTTTGAGACCTTTTTTTAGGTCTCACCCTCCCAAAGCCAGTTACACCCACACTTTTCGACGAAGTACCCCCCTAAAATCGACATTCGCGTCATTTGTAAACACTTTTTTTTTTTTTGCTCTACAGTCCAACACAATTTTAAAAAGATCTCACGTGAGAATTGGTGAGATTTCGCTGGACCCTGCCCCTATTTCACCTCACGTAATTTATGGATGCCCACTAAGCACTTTAACTTCATGTAAGTTTGATATGCTTTCTACTGATTGAGAATATACAAATATGATCGCGATCAAATACATAAGCGTATGATTCTCTAAGAATTTTCCATCATAAATTTACAGAAGATTTCTATTATGGGTAACCTTTTTGTCGTATACACGTACCTACATTCTTATGGGTTCCTTAAACCTGAACAAAAATTGAGCTTTAATCATAAACTGAACGAACATTCGAGCCGTTTACATCTTTATTTATACGCTACTGAGCGGTGCTAGAAATCTAAAATTTACAAATGGAGATGGGCTTCGATACATATCATATTTCGGAGTCTGTAGCTACTTATTTCTTAGGCGGGTAGTAAAATACTTCACTTATTAAGTACTTCATGTAAAGGCGGCAGATATCTCAAAGGCATGTTCTTTTATTACCTGACTGTTGTTTTTTTTTATTTTAAATTACGTTTAATTATGATTTTATATTTTATTTATTCCTCTATTTTTATGAAGGAACTTAATGTAGAGTTGCTTCTCTGACTACACAGTATCCCCCAGGGTCTCACAACTTGTGGGACCCGGATCCTGGGTTTGCTCCAATGGGAGCCCATCTGGGTCTGGAATTGCTTCTACTTGGATCAAGCCACTTCTGTTCTTTTACAGTTGTCAGTGAGAAATGCGCCCAACTTGAGCACCAATACATTCGTGGATCCTTGCAGGCATTGACACAACAAGTGTTCAGATGTCTTCTTGGTGTATGTCTCACTACGCCTGCTTGTCTTTTGCAGTCAGTTGTTGCACAGTTTGTGCCGGGTGACCATGTGATCTAATGTGTCTACTTCTGGTATCCTAGAAATGCTCTATTTGGGACAAATCTGGGAACCATGCTGTCCATATTGTGATCGATACTCCTTGCAAGGCTTGTGTGACGATGGCCGCAGTATGAGAACGGGCACTGTCTTGTTGGAAAATACGATTCGGATGTTGAACATGTAGGTTATCACAATAAGACGCAGTACCCCGTCCACATAGTGATGGGCTGTCATTGCCTTCAACAACAGCCGACTCAGACATGCTGTCGAAACTGATTGCCACCAAAACACGACACCGGTGGTGGCAATTGCGTGAGGTTCTGAAATCACAGCAGATAAGCCGTTCCTCCACTACGCCTGCAAACATGTCGTCGCTTATCACTTTGCCACAGACAGAATCGAGACTCGTCTCTAAATACAAATGTACGGCATCCAAAAGTCAATTTGTGTTTCGCATTATACCAGGGTAGATGGTGATGGCAATGAAATTATATTAATGGGACACAATGCACAGGGGCCAGAGAGTGTAACCCAGCTTCAAGCAATTAGTTTAGAATCATCCGGGGAGGGGCGGAGGCGGGGTGTGACTATGTGTAACCACTACTTGGATCTGGCCTGCAGTCAACCATCTGCCAGCAACAGCCACCCACACAATTTGGCGGTCTTCACGTGCTGTTATCCATCTGTATGGACCTGTGCCTGCTCTAGGAGTTTTAGAGCTTCTTTTCATCACTGTGTAACAAGTCTGTATACTGACATTGCACTGCGGCAAATCGTTCTGGAGATTTCACGGTATGATGCACCCTTTCAAAACAAGTCAATTCTCCGACCACTCTCACTGTTAGACATTTGGGTGTAGAGAGTTTTCACTCTTTGCCTTGGCATACTTAGACAACAAAAACTTGTGGGCAGCCACGTGTCATGTGACACCACACTGTTCGCCACTTATACGTTAAAAATAAAAAAAATTGGCAATTCAAATAATATATGTATATAGCACCGTAATTCTCACATCATTACATGTAAAACTTTTTATCACAACACCGTCTGGGTGCTGGGATTTTAATTTGCACCAGTTTGTGTATCAGTTGCTAAGTGTAAAGGTCGAACTGCACTTTGCCAATACTGGCCTGTACCGTAACTGCAACGACAGCCGGCCGAGTGACGGCTCGCCCCCTCGCGTCCAAACTTTTCCATAGCTCGCCCGTGTTCCTACCCGGTCTTTAGTCTCCTTTAACGTTTACAAGTGATTGTTTCAGGGAATCAATGTTGGGGATGACAGGTAGGTTTGACATCCTACTTTATTATAGAGTACTGTAGTTTATTCTGCACAGTTTTTGTACGAATGTACATTAAAATACTTTTTTATCTGACTCACGTAATCAGGTAACTGTTTGATATTTTATGTACAAAAATAGTACCCCCGCGCAGTATTAACAGTATCAACGCAATCTCAATGAAATGTAAATCACTCGCACTTGACGTGTTTGTTTTGTCTGAGGTTCTTTTCGATTCACTCAATACTTTTTGTTAGTGAAGAACCGGATTATAACATATTTTAATTTAAATATAAGTCGTAAAGATTTGGTATAGTAAAAATAATAATTTCATGTTATCTCAATGTTCTGGTCACAGAGTTTCTTATTTGGAAACTCGCAGTGCACCTATATCGTAGTCACCTAACTTGAAAAGACGACCCACAGATTAAAGTGAAATTCAAACCACCGAACGTCCTTCGCATTAAAAGATAAAAGCTTTGCCATTGGTAAAAGACAATTTTAAGGCCCGCAAAAATTACAGTCCAGACCAGGATTTGAACCCGGACAATACAGTTTTCAAATCGCACGCAGTAATCATTTGAGTCACCAGTCCGAATATAGATGTGATGAAAAATAAGTTTTCAAACATGATAAAATAAACATATTGTTAAGGTTCTTTGGGTTGTTTTATTTACTGCATTAATTAAAAGTCCACCAAAAAACAAGGTTATGTGAAAATGTTCGTTTATTTTGAACAAATCAAAACAAGTCTGCGACATTCACAAGCATAGTTGTTACAATCCAAAGATGCAATACTGACTTGCTGAACTTGCATGAATGTCTCTGTAACACTGAATGAATACTTAATGCAAAACTAAAACTCTCTGTCCAGGCGATCTGTTTATATAGAGTCTATCGAAATTACGAGAATTCTTCAAAGGCATCCGCCCGATATTTCTCGATCATTAACAATCACTCAAACAATCAAACATATTAAAAACAATCGGAATTGATACAAAATTAATTAATAACATTACAAAATGATTAGAAATGGTAATTAGAGATACTTGAAGTCAAAATTATTTACAGAAATCCTTTCAAACGGTAGAAAATCGTCCTGTAGACATCGTAAATTACAGTAATACATGGAATTACAAACTTTTAAGAAATTCTCTTGCACCATTCGGTTCTTAAACATATTAAATGGTCTTTAAATAATTTTCTTACCTAAAACAAAGTCTATATACACTTATTTACAAGAAATTACAAAATAAACATATCAAATCACTTTCAAGCAAACTTTGGCTCACTACAAATATTTCACACAGTACAATATTATTCAAAATTCAGGTATTAGGGCTGTTACAATATTCTTTTTCTATACCATATATTTTTGATATCAAAAGACACGAATCCACTTTTATGTGTTTGAATACATATTTTTCAGTACTTCTAGATTAGTCTTGCGTCTGGTTACGGCGTGTGATTCGGGTGTGGGATGTTCGGTTACAAATGCGGATTTCGGCTGCAATTTTTGTGGGTCGTAAAATTGGTCTTCAACTCTGGCAAAGCTCTGATTTTTTTAATGCGAAGATGATAGGATTCTTCCTACATTTTACGAACATCTGATGAACATGGATGAAAAAAAATACTTTTTTGAAGGCTAATAATAACATGAAAACAACATTTAGTCGTAAGAGAAGGTAAATTTCCTAACTCTCTGGATGCGTTTCTCCACATCTAGCAGGCCGACACTGATCAGCACCGTCAAAACATAAACCAATCCAATAACGGCCGAGTGTCGGTCTGAGGCCCGATCTTGAGAGGAGTTAAAATTAATCTAAAACCACTTTCGATCACCGGTGAGCAACACGTGGCTAAAATCATGCCATATTGACTATTGAACATGAAGTAACTAAAATTGATAATTTTGAAGATGTGATTTACGAGTTTGCAGCTGTTAAAGCTAAAAAAAGGAGATTGTTTTTAGTTTATTGTGTTTTTTTAAAATGAAGTTAATATTACAATTTTATTAACTATAATTTTTAATAACAATAAATGTTTATTTAATTATATTTTATTAATATGATATTTTACACTTACAAAATATTATATTTTACTTAATTTTGAATTTAAATTTTTGAGGGGTGACACCACCGATATCCGCCCCGGGTGTCACCCACGCTAGCTACGCCACTGCTTCCATCCACAGCAATGGCATCTGGAATAACACCAAAGGATTCCCACTCATTACTTCGGAAGTGTCCACATGATTTCACCTGTTGAAAAGGTAAACAGCATTTTTTAAGTCAGAACATGGCTATATATCTCTATTCACACCTCAAGAATATAGAACAAAATTTCAGTTTCGCCTGTGGCTGAGACTGAGGATTAGCCATATTTAATAACAAAACCAATTAAATAAAGCCAAACAAACATCACATCATTACCTTCAGCACCATGAGCTTCTCATAAGATCTCGTGGCAACTTTTTCTTTTTGAAGTCCACATTTTACAGATGGTACATTTATTATGCTTTATGGGTATAGTTGTCTCCTGGCTGGACCTTCAACAGAAATTACTCGTTGTAACAAATATGTAATTTTACAATGTTTCTAAAGTGGGTACATAAGTTAGATCAACAGTCACATAAGTAAGAAAACTGCTAAAATATTTATTACTTTGACAGTTTATACTTAGTACACTACCTGCTTCCATAGTGTGCAGAATTTCATAGACCACTGATCCTGTTATCATTTTTGTCTGGGCTAAATTCCATTCAACACTGTAAGCTTGGTCCCCTGTCCTCATTTCCATTGTATAGTTTGATGGTCCAGGATCACTGCAGGAGGAGGTGTGCCATGAAGGGGCAAGGGAAGGATATTCATGTGAATCTCAGTTACTAGGATAAATGCAAGGTCATGGGCGCCGGGAGGGGGTGCAAGGGGGTGCACTTGCACCCCCCTGACATCCTCGGGTCGCCGTCTGGGCAGTAGTAGAGCTAAAAAAAAAGGTCACCCAACCCGGAAATTTTTGGGCCGATAGGGGGGGGGCACTAATTCAGCCCTGGTGCACCCCCCTACATCCCGGGTCGCCGTCTGGACAGCAGTAGTAGAGCTAAAAAAAATGGAAAAAAGGGGAAAAAAAGTCGCCCAGCCGAGAAATTTTTGGGCCGATAGGGTGGTGGGCACCAATGCAGCCCTGGTGCACCCCCCTAGAAGCAATCCTGCCGGCGCCCATGTGCAAGGTATTTCTAATGAAATAGACAGGGGAGGTCAAGTTGCTAGTGTAGCACTAGATCTTTCAATGGTCTTTGACAGAGTGAGCCATAAAATGGTGCTAAATAAGGTAAAAATATTGGAGTTAATAAACAGGTGATTTGCTGGTTGGAAGAATTCCTAAAAGGTAGAAAGCAAAAAGTTTGGGTAGGAAATGCAGTAACCAAAGAAGTAGAAGTGAATGTGGGAGTCCTGCAGGGTACTGTATTGGGGCCATTGTTATTCGTTATTCTAATGAATGATTGTGTTAATGGTTTACTGTCAGAAGTTAGACGATCTGAAGATGACATTATGTTATATAAAAGGATCAAAACAATAGAAAACTGTAAACAGCTGCAGGAAGACCTAGATAGGATAACTAGCTGGGTGAGTCAACATGGGATGTAAAGAAGAGTCAACTTATTAGGTACACAAATAAAAAGCTAAAGGTTGATTATGATTATAAAGTGGGGAAGGAGCGACTTATTGAAGACTCGAAATGTAAATACCTCGACATAATATGTGGTTGTAAACTTAACTGGGCAGGACACATTAAACAGGTAGTAGGGAAAGGGTTCAAAATCCTTCACATGTTGGAAAGAGTGATATAGCCACCGGAGCAGGTGCTCCATCACAATTTTATTATTATTAATAATGGGCTCCAAGGCAAGCAGCATACCTTTGAACATTTATTCTTGAGCCACTTCGATTGGTTTTGGTATTGTCTGTGCCTTTCATATTTCATCTGATTTCAAACAGCCTACTTGCCTTCCAAATGTAGGCTTTTCCCACTGCTGCAAATTAAAGTCAAACTTAGATAATGCACATTTAAGCAAATTATAATAATTAATACTACAAGCTCAATTTAACAAGCTGTTTCCTGTGGCTGGCTAGTCTTGGAAACAAGCTCCCTGGATTCCCCACACAAGTCATGTTCGTAATGTTTTAATGAAGATAATCTCATCCGGCACAAAACTCATCTTTGGGAAATTCGTACATTGCCTCGGGACGCACTACCTCAACTTCAAATAATGTTTTATTGATGTTTGGAGGTTAAAGATTTTGGTCTAAAATCAGACATTTACAGATTTTAAAAATGATTTCAAGCGGCTCAACAAACGAGTAAAGAAAGGACGATAAGAGGACTAAATCCTACGGTACTTTCAAGGTTTAATTCGCTTTGAACTTGTGAATTCTAACCCGTTAATCAGTCCCTGTATCGCGCACATCCACAGCTCAGACGCACTCCGTGATAAACAAAAACAAACGAATAGTGTGATGGCGCTGCAACTCTATAACAAAGTAGCAGAGACAATACTCTACAAAGTAGTTACACGTCGACGTCACTTCCTTGTGCCAGGTGGTGGGGGGATTTCAGCACCGGGCTTGGGTGTACCCACAGACGCTTCTCACTGCACAGCTGAACCTTTTCTGGCCTGTCGTATCATCTACAATATACATCTGGCTTCCACAGCTCTTATGCCTAGCGTCACAAGGTGGCAGCACCGATTGAATACTTGGGATTCTGCAGCTGTACAACATGGCTCGTCGAAATAAAGGTAAAGACAAATCTTTTCTCCATGAAATAAAGCAACATGAAGGAGTAAAGTTATGTGTATTATTTTCCTGCTTGAATCACGAGGTATCATACATGGTACCACCTATAAAAAATTAATTATTGTTTCAAAAAAAATTCATGGTCATTCATTGTTGACTAGTATTAACACAAAGTAAATAACACTATAGTAGTTCTCTTGCACTTTTATTATGAGTTCGGTACTGAAGAGGATATAGCAAATCCCTTTCTCATCCAGTCTAATAGTTTTGCCTTATTTACTACCATTTTATGTCTCACTCTGTCAAAAGACTTCGAAAGATCTGGTGCCACACTAGCAATTTGGCCTCCCTTGTCCATTTCATCCATAATATTTAGCAAATTGTCCACACACTGAGATTCGCATGAGTATCCTTTTCAAACTATCCATTAACATAGCCACTGAATGTCCTATTATTTTCAACTCTATTTCTCACCCCACCTTTATGTATTGTGACTTCCATAGCACTTTTCCAGTCCTCTGGTAAGCACCAAGTATCCACACCCAATTTAAATAATATTTCAAGATAAGGTATAATGTCACAGTAGGCTATCATTAAGGTATCTGTAGTAATATTATCTACAGCAGACCCTTTATGTTATTGCAGCTTTCTTTATCTCTAGGTTGAACTTCAAACTTTTTGGTCTACTCATGTCTAATTGTGTTATTAAGCTCGTTTTCCGATTTATACACTCCCGTATCTGTTTCATTTTCCCTAATGGTCTCACTAAATCAGTTTTCTAACATGACCATTGGAATTTCTAAATGATTTAGTCAATGGTCCCCCTGAACTGACAATACTCTTCATAAACCCATCTTTAGCTAACTTCTTTGCTATTATTAAGTCATTGTTTAGTTGTTATAAATTTCCCCTACTACCCTGCTGTCTCTTAACTCATTTATATTCTCTTATTATAAACCTCTTTAACCTCCTATCCTCTCTTTTATAGTACACGGGTTCTCTATGTCTTCTTATGTTCTGTTTTGGAATAAATTTTTCTTCTCCAATTCTTATTATCTCCTTCAATTCTTCCAACCTTGACTCTACTGTACTTCCACATGCTGAAACATTCTCTGCAATATCGCTTCAAATTCGAAATCTGTACCATTATATAGTTATACTTATTTCCCCCTTCAATTTTTGCTGCTATTTCACTGAATCCTCTAATATCAATCAGAGCTGCAGCCTGATTACTTATACTGCCAGTAACGTGACACCCTACAAGGTTATCAGCAGGCTTTATTAGGAACAAATCTAAAATATTTTGTGCTCTAATGTTCTGCTCTACCACTTGTTAAATCCTTCTTCCCTTATTAAAGTAATTTCAAATTCTTTTTTCTTATGTTAATAATTTTATTTCCTACCCAGTTTACACCTGGTAAATTTAAAGCCCCACCAATAATGATCATTATATGATCGCGTCTGAAATCTGGGTATGAATTTAATTACTCCCCAATAGCTTCATCTTCATATGGCATTCTTCCACTGCGGTAAGTAGTCAACACCTTGATTTTTTTCTATTTCACTACCCCAGAAATCTACCACAAGTAACTCATTGCTCCACTATCTCTGCGTTACATTCTGTAACCATCGGGAAAAACCGCACTGTGTAGTATTTCTTCTTTTAACCAACTCTCTACCTCTATTATTACTTGTGGTTCGTGTATCTCAATTAAGTTTGCAGATTCGATTACATTTTTCATTATTTTCCTACAGTTTACCAGTAACACGCTTATTGTTGGCGTTATATTTTCATCATTTACTTGCTCCTTCCCAATTATTGTTTCAGCAACTTCATCTATTTCTTTGACATCTGTTATTTTTTCCGACGTGGATCTGCAATAAGTTTCATTTTGATCATCTATTTCCATCCTTTCACTAGCAGCCCCGAATCTAAAAAAATAAAATAAAAAAAAAGGCACAGCTGTGACCCCATCATGCCTGGAAATGGGCTCCTTTAATGCTTTATCTAACAACTTAGAATGTACCCCCTTGCCCCTTCTTTTTATGTTTAGGCCATATCTAGTGAAACCCCACATGCCAATGGTGTTCATAGACACAATCCCCAAGACAGAACTAATGCCTTTCGCAAGTAGTACTTCCGTTTCCACATTTATCCGCCTCACAGCATAGTTCAATTGTGGCCGGTCATGGTAACCTAGGGGTAGTATGAGATCCACCCTGGTAAGCTGCGCCTCCTTCACCCCCTTCCTCAACTCACACTCTAAACTCGTGTTTCTACAAATATTATTCCCCACACCTTCCATTATCACTATCGTTCTTAATGAAACTCCCAAAAAGTAAACCTATATCCTCTATTACTTGACTTAATGCTGCGCTAGGTTTGAAAAAACTTGTGACCTGGTAACCAGTGCCTAACTGACCCTGCAGAAGAGGGCCTACACCTCTCCCATGGCTACTACCTAGCAGCAAAACGTTTTCTTTCCTATTCTTGCATTGCACACTCTTATTCCTAATTGCCTGCTGCATCTTACCTACTCCTACATCTACATGAGGCTCTTCTCCTCCTCACTCTGGCAACAGATCAAATCTATTTTCCCCACAATTTCTGAAGTGTCTGGCTTCTTCATCCTATATTAACCATATTTCTCCATTAATCAACATTAATTTACCTACAACTGATTTTAAACTGAATGGTTTGTATTTTTCGACTCTATTTATTACCCCTCCATTAAGGACCTGTACTACTATCGCAGTATTCCAGTCATCTGGTAAGCAGCAAGTATCGGGACTCAAGTTAATTAATGTTTCAAGATAAGGTACAGTGTCTCATCCTACTATCTTTAAGACATCCACAGTACTGTATTATTATTAATATCATCAGCCTTGCGGATTTTTAACGTTTTCGATTCCTTCATTATATCCTTAGGATGAATCTCAAATTTTTCAGTTTTTAGATGTGTAAGTAGGCTCATTAAAGTTTTTTAATATATCCATAGAAATTTCTGAATGCATCAGTCAGTGATCACCTGCATCATTAATATTTTGGATAAACCGATCTTAGACAATTTGTTTGCCATTATCAATTCCTTCTTTTGTTGGTAAGGGTTGTAAGGAGTGTACCTGAGTAGCGATTTAATTGTATTACAAAACTTAGGTAGGACAATTACTTGAATATGGTGGCGTAGTTTTGGATTCACATTTTGTGGTTCAAATACAGGAGTTGAAGCGCATGCTGAAAAAAGCAGCTAGATTTGGTGGGCAAATTACCACAGGACGCAGTCAATAATTGATATGATAAAAGTGCAGGGTTTGGACTCATTGGTAAACAGGAGTATGATTAAGGCACTTGTTGGTGATGGGGATTGGACGGATATGCTCAAATAATTGCGAATAGTGCAAGGAAAAGAAAGGATAACCATTGGCATTCAGCTTTCAACTGTCGCTCGATGTCATGCGTAGAAGATTGTGAACATTTTCTTTTGTAGGTACAAAGTAAGGGATTGTAATGAATTACCGAAATAAGTGAAGAATACTTTACTAAAAGGCATAAGGTTTTTAAATTCGTAATTGGCATAAAGTAGATGAGTGGAGATCTTTCACCCTAAAATTAAATAAGGCAGTATTCATGATAATAACTGTATGTTAAAATAAATGAATGGTATATTGTTATTATCACTGGAGCAAGCTGTCCATCGCAAATAAATTCATTTCAACTGAACTCAAAATAAAAAAACAATAAGTGAGAAACGAATGTACAAATTCAGCTAACATTAAAATTTCCACTTGGAGTTAACGTTCATTAGAATTATTTTTTTTTATAAACGTTTTTCTGATTAGTATGAAATAGTAAAATATATTTATAAAAATTCAAAAAAATATAGAGTAACATGGATCTTGGATTTTCACAATTCTAGAGATTTACAGAAGTTTCCCATTGCCGTGGATTTCTTAAAAAAAAAAATTGTTGGCATTTCCATAAATTTCATATGTGTCGACGGAATTAGGGAAAGGCTGGCAACAATTTTGATTTTATACAGAAATATCTTAGATTACAGCAGCAAAAATTGAGAGTGAAATTCTTGCTCTAGAACATTAAGTATCTTTGTAACAGGACCTATCAGCTGTTCATTTGGAACATCGTTTATTTTGCTGTGGAGTTATATTGTGTTTTGCTCTCTGAAGACGACAGAAGGAGGTGATATGGAGCCAATAAATGCTGCATACATTCTGGAAGAGGTAGGTTTACAGCTTAAAGCCGCTTACGGAGTCGTACAGTACAGCTTAACAGCGGAACACACCTCTCACTCTCCTGTTGTTCACTTTGGTTGGTAAATAATTAGGAATTAGCACATTTTGCTCATTAGACATGAGGTGACCACATGCTGTTCACGAAACCTTTAGATGCGTTGTGTCTGATCGTCTGAAAAATATCTGAGCAGATGCATTTACAGTAACTAAAAGATATTTGTTAGTGCTTAACTGAATTAAATCAGCCAACGAAAGGGAACGATCAAATCCTTTTTGCCATCACTGCGCAAATTCATTTTTTTTATGTGAAAAGTATTACAGAGACGGGGATTTATAACTGAAATGCCGTTCACTAAATTTGTTCTTTACAGTGATTGCTATCATTGTTTTTGTCTGTGTTTATTGACTATCTGAATATGTTACAAACCTTTCGAGGAACATCTATTAGTAGTAGTATGAATGCTGTTTTCTTGACTATCTTGCTTTCCATTTTCAGTTAAATATAAAATTCTTAAAGTTATACTTTTCAACAGAATGTGACAAACTTTTTTGTGTATAACTTGACAAAGTTTCACTTTTCAGTCTAAGCTACACATACAGATTCCACATTTGTTAGTATCCACATGCTGCTATCAGAATTTTCCTGCACAAGTCTACTGATAAATTATTCTCCTATGTTGGGGTGTGTTTTTTCAGTGAAGTATTATGCATATGTTTCATAGCACTGACTTACATTTTGCTTGAAATAACATAGTTGTGGTGGTTCTGTAAAACTGCTGCGCTTCAGTTAGTTGCTAGTAATAACTGAAAATGATATGGTAAAAATCATTACTCAAATATTTCTGTTGAATTGTATACAATATATAAGTTTTTTTCTGTTATATGGGTGAATTGTAACAAGTAATGTGCTCTTCTTTACTGCAATTACAATACAATACATTCATTTTCCATTGATTCCACACCATAACATAACATAATACGAGACACCAGTAGATGTACAGTCATAGCATACATACATGGTACATTAAAAAAATTCCATAAAAAAATAATACATACACCATAAGATGTACAGTCATAGCATACATAGTAAATTAATTATGTAAACTACATTTACACAAGCTTCTGGCAGTTATTTTTTAGATACCTTAGAAATAAATTCTTCGACAGAGTAGAAGGAGGGTAATATCTAGATCCCGATACCGCTGCAATTACTTACCGCCTCGCGGTGTAAACACTTCCGGATGGAGAGAGTATGACATCACTGTGTTTCCGTGTGTGACGTGTTCAGCCTTCGATCAATTTGAGAATACACGTAGGTCATAGAACGTATCCAATAGTAATAATAAATATTACGGATTGAAAAAGTTAAAGAAAATGATAACTTGCACAATTAATAATATTATTAAAATATCAACAACATTCCAAACTGATAATTGATATCATTCATTAGTAACGTTCCGTAATGTCGGTTCCTGTAATGTTAACGTCATTACTCACAATTCCATTCATTTGTATTTGATTGTGTTCTTCTGTATTTCCTCTCGTGGCTGAAATTGCTATTATAATCATTCATACGACATAAAATATTTATATAAATAAAAGATTTCGTCAATAACCGTTTGTGGTTAGGTTGTAACGTGGCCTGGACCATACTAACAGAGATAGATGCGTTTTGGAAATTGAATATCAGCAATATCATGTGCGATGGTTATGTTTCACTATGGTCCTGGCTGTATTGAGGCGCAAACGACAGTAACAGCGATTGATACGACATAGGTATCCGCAATAAGGTGTTCAATAGTTACATTTCAGTTTGGTCCAGGCTGCATCAAAGCTTCATCACTAATGAATTTATTCCTACAAAATTAATTAACGATTTCACTATATGAGATGTATTAGCGATGGACTAGTTTCCGTGGAAAGCCCTGTTAGTGACATTTAAAGCTGCGCGTGCCACGTATACGTCACATTCAGCAAGTTAGTGACGTCATACTCTCTCCATCCGGAAGTGTTTACATCGTGAGGCAGTAAGTGATTGCAGCGGTATCGCAATCTAGATATTACCCGTCAATTAAAAATTCTTTCAATTTTTCCTCAATTTATTCTTATCATCTGCTAGACATTTAATATTTGTTGGGAGCTTATTAAAGATATTTATCCCTGAATATCGGACCCCTTTTTGAACAAATGACAATGACTTGTAATCCTTGTGTAGATAATTTTTTACTTCTAGTGCCATAATTGTGTATTTTACTATTTGTTTCAAACAAAGTATAATTTTTGACTACAGGTACATTAATGTGTATATACATTCAGACACTAATGTTAAAATCCCTAACTTCTTGAACAGCTCTCTACATGAAGATCTATTGCAAACCTCACACATAATAACTTATCACACGCTTTTGGGCTCTGAACACTTTGTCTCTATGGGTAGAATTGCCCCAGAATATTATTCCATATGACAATAAGGAGTGAAAATAAATAAGCTGCCTCATACGGAGATCACCTATAGCTGAAATTGTACAAATTGAAAATATGGCTGCACCCAATCACTTTAATAAGTCAGAAACATGTACTTTACAATTTAAATTGTGATCAATATACAAACCTAGAAATTTCACTCTCTCTACCTCTTGAATAGATTGGCCTGCAAATTTTATGTGTATATCTGGTGTTAATCTTTGTGGTGTACTGAATTGCATATATTGAGTTTTATCAAAGTTTGAAGACAAGCCATTAGCTGTAAACCATTTATTAATCAGTTCAAAGACATAATTTGAAATTCGTTCTGTAGATAAATCTGGAGTATTTTTAATTCCTATGTTTGTGTCATCTGCAAATTGGACAAATTTTGAGTTTTTAGATGAAACACAGATCATTTATATAAATATTAAAAACAATAGTGGCCCCAATTTATAACCGTGAGGTACTCCACATCTGATTAATTTCCACTCAGAAAACAGTGGACCTCTTAAGGCAGCATTAAAATTCTCCAATGACACTTTCTGTCTTCTATTTAGAAGGTAAGAACTAAGCCATTTATTAACAATGCCATCTATACTATAATACTTTAGTTTCTGTATTAGAATTTTATGATCTACACAGTCAAATGCCTTAGATAAGTCACAAAAAATTCCCACAGGAATTAATTCATCATTTATTCCTTCTAAAATATTGTCAGTGAATGCAAATATAGCTTGTTCTGTTGAATGACCCATTTGAAAACCAAATTGTGATTTAGTTAGAATATTATTATTTTCAAGGTGTTCATAAACTTTATTGTACATTGCTTTCTCAAAAACTTTGGAGAAGGCTGTTAGTAATGAAATTGGTCGGTAATTCGATACAGCTGCCTTATCTCCCTTTTATAGAGTGGTTTAACTACAGCATGCTTAAGCCTTTGCTGGAAATATACCCTCAAGTAAAGATATATTAAACATATAACTTAGTATATTACTTAATTCTGGGGAGCAGTAATCTGCTGGAAATCCCATCGTAACCACTTGAGTATTTGCTCTTAAGGGATCTGATAATTTTTCTTATTTCTTCTGGAGTAGCTAATTTTACAGAAATTTTTCTTGGAAACCTGTTCTGACAAGTGTCACTAAGCTATTAGCAGTCAATTTACCAGCAACAGATAAAAAATGTTTATTAAATATATTGGTGATTGAAAAAATAGATCCTACTGAATTTTCTTTGATAAAAATATCATTACTTGATTGATTACTTTTTCCTGTTTCCTTTTTTACAATGTCCCATATAGTCTTAATTTTATTTTTGGAATGATGAATTTTATGTTTGTGTTACATACATTTAGATTCTTTAATAATTTTTTTCAGTATTTTGCAGTACAGTTTGTAATGTGTTTTAACATTAGCATTCTAGAGGCAATATTCATCTTCCTTTTTTTAATGCATGATGTTCTAATGTCAATAGTTATCCAAGGTTTTTGTTCTTTTCGAGAAGCATGACACATTTTCAAGGGGAAGCAACTTTCAAAGTAATTTAATGCAATGCTACTAAAAATGTTGTATTTTTCATCCATACCTTGTGCACTGTAAATGTGTTTCCAGTTTGTGGTATTGAGGCATCTTCTAAAATAAGTAACTGACTCATCATATATTACACGCTGAAGTTTAAAAACATTACTCTTAGAGCTAGTTCATACTGAAGTGTTGATGGGTTATAATTGGGTATCGTGATCTGAAAGGACATTGATGGCTGGCTTGATGGTATAACTGAATTTTGAGGTACCTAGGAAAACAATGTCTAAAGCTGAGTGACTATTATTGATTATTCTAGTTGGAAAATAACTACCTGAGTTAAATTGAATGAACTGACTAATGATTCTAACATGACTTTACAGGGTAAGTTATTTAGAAAATCTATATTAAAATCACCACATGCGACTATGTTGACTTCTTTTCTGTTTAAAAATGTTAATAAGAGTTCAAATTGGTTAAAAAAAATAAATAGAAAAGTTTCCCGATGGTGCTCTGTATACCGTTACTGTTATGAAAATTTCATTATTGAAATTTATCCATGTAGCACAAGCTTCAAAATGTAGATCAACACAGTACTTGCTAATACTTATACCCTCAAAACAATAACCATTTCCAACATAAGTGCCAACTCCTCCTTTCTCCAAGTTTGTTCTACAATAAAGAGAAGCTAAATTAAAGTCAGTTACATTTGACATACCTATTCCTGTAGTTATGTGGTGTTCAGACAAGCATAAAACATCAATTCTATTGATATCATTTAATTCATTTATGTGTACTAGCAATTCATCCCCTTTGATATAATAAGTTAATCACTACACAATTTTTAATCTTGGTATCTGACAACTCATTATTGTTTAAATTAATTTCTTTTAAAACTCTCTGCATAATACATGATCCTAATCTAAAAAGGAGCTGCCCTAACACCATTAACAACAGGAATCTTTTCATGTGAATTTGTGGCCCCAATTAATTGTTTTGCTATGAGATCTGAAAGAACCCACTTCCCTCTACTATTGAGGTGTAGGCCATGCCTAGTATAACCCCACCTATCAATAGCATCTACAGGTACCAAGCCCATGCCAGAGCCAATATCAGACATAAGTTACCGTTCCAGTTCCAGATTCACTCGCCTCACAGCAGAGTTCATCTGTGGCCGATCATAGCGTCTCAAGGCCGACATCACACTGACCCGAGTGTGGCGCGTTGCTTCTGCTATTTTCTCCAGGACATCTCTGATACTATGCCTATCATTCCTGCCCAAACTATTTCCCGCTCCTCCCACTATCACTACATGATCCTGATCTGTGATATCCCTACACAAAGAACCTAAATCTTCTACTACCTGACCAAGACTAGCGCTAGGTTTGAAGAAACTCATGACCTGGAAACCTGATCCTAATTTTTCCTGCACCAATGGCCCAACACCTCGACCATGACTACTACATAGCAGCAAGACTTTATTTTTCCCTAATCCCTGCCTACCAGACTTAACTACACAGCTTTTCCTACAAGTCTGCTGCTTATTACCTACCCCTACAACTACAGACAGCTCATTCCGGTCGAACTCTGGCAACAGGGCATACCTATTTTGCACCACAACAACATACGAATCAGAAGCCCTTCTTGTTCTAATTGCCCCTTTCCCTGTCACCAGTTCCCGACCATCTCTGTTTCCCTCCCTGCGCAGCCTATCCAACTCCTTTCTAGCCTCTATCAGTTCAGCCTGAAGGGCACTAATCCTTTCCTCCTGCTCCAATATCTTCCTACGTTTGAAACATTCTTTACAAAACCATGGGAGAGCCTCCTCAATTTCCCCAACTTCGACGCCACTACCAATTTGTCCCCGTTGAAACCATTTCTCACACCTTTTGCAAAAAATTCCAACCCTCAAAATTCTACGGCAATGTCTACACTCTTAACTCATGATTACAAGAAACTAACAACAACAAAGTACACAACACGAGAGACAAAATTTGTTGAACTTAACCTTACAAAATATCTGCTAAATTAATTCACAAGTAAGCTTTATCTAAATATATTTTCGCTCTATAACAAAAATCTGAACTTAAGCCGAGCATTCAAAAATGTAAACAATCACAGAAAGTAAACACGGAACAGCCCAAAGCACTAAATCATATATATATGTATGTATGTATATTTTTTTTTTTTTTGCACTCACTGACGCTTACAGTCGTAAAATGTATTAGAATTTAGGTTTCGAATTGATACATAACCATATACAAAGGTGTAAGACTTATTGATAGATTCCATTTTATGATGAGAACAATTTGTTTCACCACTTGCAGCTTACATTAAATTGTGTCAGCTCACATTATTGCCATTGTTGAGGTTTTGAGGCATGAGTATATCTTGGAAATTTATAGCTGACAGGCATAAACAGATCTGAGATCAACTTAGTATTCTTATCAGTCTCTGAATGGCTTATTGGTAATATTAACTTCAACTCTCTTCTTCTTTTTTTTCTGTAAGAATTACTGCTTTTTCTACTTACAATTCTGTGAACTGTTTAACAGAACATTGTGTTTGCATAAGCATTATGAAATCACTGCGATTTTTTGACATGCCCTGTTAGTGAAACCCTGATTTTGTATCGTAACATCTCGCCTCAAACTTGTGAAGATTACATCAATTTGATCTGTTGGGGATGTTACTATTTGCACTAAAGATGGAGTTCACTATTGATAGGCCATTGATTGTCAGTATATATATCAAACATAGAACTCCATATTTACTCTCATGGTAATGGTACAAAATTGAAGTTAGCATCATCTATATGATTTTCTTGTTATTTTTCCTCCCAAGTAGAGTTTTCTCTACAGATTGCAAGTGACAGGAATGTTAACATGTCTTGGAAGCCATTTAATTGAGCCAGAAATATTCTCTACTGAATGTGTAGCCTGCTACTATGCCAGCTGTGTATAGTAAAATATTTGTCAGTCAATCTGTATAATTTTCTATAAAAGATGAAATATCCTGCCTTTAGCCTCACATTGGTTTGAGTTTCATATTCTTAATAATATTTATTGCCAAGCTATTTCTTTTAAAACCAGTTGTTTAATTCATTCATATTAATCTTAGTATTTTACCATACCATTTTACCTTAAATTGTTCCCATTACCTGAAGTTAACTTTACTCAGATGTACAGACAAATAAATCCAATTTCTGACATTCTGAGATATCCAAACTTCGTGAATTAAAAAATTGAAAGGCTGATAACAGATTGTAGTGAAAGGGAGACTCTCTTTATATTGGAGAATTTGTGCTATATACCAGCCAGTTGGGTCTGCATCATCTAAATAGTTGCATTATCCTCACCACAATTATCTCTCCAGCACAGTGAACACAAGGCTGATATCGTGTTCAAATGATTTCTGTTAAAACTTGTATGTTGGTTTACAATGTTCTCAGTAACTTTGTAGTTGGACACCAAAGTAAATGCTATGGCCACCACTGCAACTCAGCCAGTGGGAACTGCCATACATACATATTGTTAGTAGCACATACCTGCCTCGTCTCCATATTAAAAAAGTATTTTAATATTCGAAACCTTACTCTGCTTTTGCTTTAAATATTTGTAATTGAAAATACTTTTTGCTCTCTACCGTTTATTAAACTATTTGATCTCAGAAACATTTTTCGTTTGTAGAATAGTGCATTGTCAGTGAGAATTTGTTAGAATGAGTTAGTTGTTGGTCATTAGCAGCTCTATTTCCTCTTTTATATAACCCAGTTTGATGGTGTGGTTCAATATTGGTCGTTGTATTTTTTTATGGTCACAATTTCCCTAGTTTTTGCACTGGAGAAACTTTTTATATACGTTTTTTGGTATCCACACTTCCTGTGGTAGTTAGTTTTTTTCTGTGTGAATGACTTTTCTTAACCTACAGGTTTTGTCACTTGTATAACAACTTTAACACTTTGTGTAGTTATAAGAATTTTACATTATGAAATATGGAAATACCTCTGAGGTAAGACAAATGCAGTGTGTTACAAAGAAATTAAAATTCAATTACTTTATGCATCAGTTTGAATCCACTGAACTATTATTGCCGATTTAATGGAAGTAGTTTTTATGAGGCAAGTAGGAAATTTGACAGTGAATTTTGATTGTGTGCTGCTTTATAAATATGGTTAATAGTTGGCATGTTGCATTAATTAGTATAGAAACATTGTATTGTTCTGTAAGGTAAAAACATTAAGAAATATACGTGAGAAAATTGTGTCGTAGTAATTTCAAGGATTCATAGAAACAGCAACATATTTTTATTCTTTGATATCTGATTTGTGCCTGGTAAGGCGTTGCAGTCCTACCTCTTGTGTAAAAACAGTGTAAGATTGTCCCCCATTGCCTATCAATATTTTTTTAATTAAATTCCCAGTTGTTTTTGTGATCTATGGCTTATTAAAGAAACAGTAATCATAATTATGGTACTACTATTTTAGGAAAATCACTGCAATTAGGTTGACAGTTTATATATATTTACTGATACACAACAGTACTTCTGGAATTGATGCTAGTTGCCTTTCAAAGGGAGCCCTATCTTTGAATAGCAGTGTGGTACTAGTTTGAGTTTTTCGAAATTGAAGTTTTGTGTTTGATTCCTGCTGCACATTGTATATATTGCAATTGCCAGTACTGTCCTTGATCTCTTACAAGTCCCACTTTGCCTATGTGAAGGTTAACACTTGGGCCTGTTATTTGGTATACTATTGGTCTTATCTTGGCCATACCATCCAGATTTTAGTTTTCAATGATTTCTGAAAATTATTTCAAGTGAAACTCGTGCTGATTCTTTCAAAATTGTATGGCTCTATTCCTTCCCATTCATTGTCCTCAATCCTTTCTCAGCCCCAATGGTATCAACCTCAGTGCTTGTAAATTGTCTTTATTTCCATTTAACCACCTCAACTGTGATGTATTTGGTAGATATATCTCTTAGTTATTTCATATATAAAGTATCAAAAATCTACATCCATACTCTGCAAATCACAAACATTGTGGGTGGGAGAGGGTGCTAAGCACCAATCCTAAACCAGCGCATTTCAGTCCCAGATAGCACTAGGAAAGAAGGAATACATAAAAGCATGAGTATGGCATCTTATTTCTCGAATCGTATCCCTCCAGTCATTGCGACCTAAATAGGTTGGCGGAATAAGTATTTCATTGTACTCGTAATTTAAAGATTTTCGCATATTCTCCGATAAATTCAAACGCAAACTACGTCATCTATCTTACAAACTATCCCAGCCCAATCTATGTATCAGTTCTGTGACGCTTTCATATGGGCTGTAACAACAAGTCACGAATCGCGCGACTCTCCTCTGTACCCTCTCCACTGAGTCAATCAGGCCCTTGGGATACGGATCCCAAATTCCACAACAGTAATCCAGATGCGGACGCACAAGTTTTTTATACGCTATCTCCTTTGTATGAGCATTACAATTCCTCAAAATACGACCTATGAATTGCAACTTAGATTTCACTTTTCCTACGATGGAAGTTATGTGCAAGTCCCATTTCATTCATGGTACTTTGTACTATCACCCCCAGATACTTTAGGGAATCAACCATGTCAATAGCAGAATTTTTTATTTTGTACTCGTGAGCAAACTGATTGTTTTTGTTACTTATTCACATTGCCTTGCACTTTTTGCAATTAAGTGCAAGCTGCCATTTACAGGACCAATCGGAAATTGCATCCAAATCGTGCTGAATTTCTAAGCAATCGTCAGAGCACCTTATTTCCTTATAGATAACTGCATCGTCGGCAATCAATCGCAACCAGCATTTGATGTTGTCACCAAGATCGTTTATAAATATTAAGAAAAGAAGTGGTCCTATTACACTTCCCTATCTTCCCCGTCAACAACGATATACTGTGATCAACCAGTTAGAAAATCACATATCTATTCGCAAATCTGATCCAGTATACCGTATGCTTGAATCTTCGCTAAAAGTCGGTTGTGTGGTACAGAATTAAAAGCTTTCTAAAAATCCAAGAAATTTGCATTAACTGGTGAACTTGCATCGATAACTTTCATTACGTCATGGGAAAATAGGGCCAATTGTCTTTCACATGATCTCTTCTTCCGAAATCCGTGTTGACATGGTATAAGTACAGTCAAAGCTTTTATTCGCGGTTACAGTATTCGCGGAAAAAATAATTGTGAGAACTTTCTGTATTCGCGGTTAGAATAATTGTGACAACTTTCTGTATTCGCCGCTTGATTTTTTTTTAATTATTCGCTGATCCATTCTTTACATTCAGCGGATTAAGTATTCTTTACTATCATGTCGTTATAGTTTGAGCATTGCTGGCATGTTTCGAGAGTCACTATATCTAATCGAAACTACTATAAAAACCAATCTTATTGCCACTAAATCTATCAGTACTTCCTTGCAATAATTTTGAGTGAATAAAACTTGTCTCCTCTGTTTGTTTGCAATTTATAATGTCTAGCAAAGCAAAGAAAAATTAGTTCCTATGCGCAAAATATGTTGTGTTGCCGCTTAGAGTAAAAGTAGAAACGTTTGACCACCCGTTAGCGACTCGTTTGCATCCATATCACTTTATTTCAATGTTAACGAATCAACTATACGATTAATAAAGAAATTCGAATACAAAATACGGAATTCTATATCTTCAACCTCGGAAAAGAATTGTTTGTGCACCAGCAATTGAAGAAGCGGAAGCTGCGGACACCGTAGCCAGAAAATAGTGCCCTTAAATGGTCCTATGATCCTGGAGAAGGCAAAGCGTCTCTGCGCGCGTTTTAAAGAACCTGGTGACGAACGTACTTAGGGAGCGTGCATAAACCACGTAGCTCCATTTTGGCCTCCTGTGAACTCCCCTCCCCCCCACGTAGCCCTACGTGGCTTTTGCCTCTACCCCCCGTCCCCCCACGTAGAACGTAGCTTTTTTCCCTTTTGATTCAAGAAGAAATTTTGTACTGTTTTCTCTTGTCAGACTATTGTAAATTACATACGGAGATAATTGACTGAGGGAAATAAATATTCACATGCTGTTGTGAGTTCTGTTCCTCATTTTAACTGTGAAAAATGTTATAAAACGAAACCTACGTGGCCTGGCTCGGAACCCCCCCCCCCCCCAGCGTATCCTTCCAGCCAACCTCTCTTCCCCCCCCCCCTGGACCGAGCCACGTAGTTTGTGCACGCTCCCTAATGGAGAATTTCAAGTTTCGGATGGTTGGTTCAATAAGTTCAAGGTGCGACAATCATCGAATAACAACAAAATTGTTGGAGAAGCTGCATCTACAAACACCGCCGCAGCGGAAAGATATCCAGAAGAATTTTCAAATATAATTGCTGATGTTGAATACAAACCTGAACAAGTGTATAACTCAGACCTAACTGCTCTCATTTTGAAAAGAATGACAAACAAAACTTTCCTATCCAAAAGTGAAAAGTGCGCCTCTGATTTCAAGGCAGCAAAAGATGGAGTTACACTGCTGCTGTGTTCTAACGTATCAGGTGATAGCGTTATTAAGCCACTAATGCTTTACAGATTTTTAATTCTCCGTGATTTGAAAAATCAAAACAAGGTGTTTTTGCGTCAGTATAAAAAAGCGTGGGTTACATGTGTTATTTTCCCTGACTGGTTCCGGAATTGTTTTCTTCGTGATGTTTAAAATTAATTTAGACTTTAAGGCCATTTTAGTTTTGGACAATGCACCAGGTTACCCTCGTGAGCTTGAAACTATGCATCCAAATATAAAGGTGATATTCTTGCCTCCTAACACGACAGCTTTCTTTCAACCTATGGACCAAGAAATAATCCAGACCTTTAAGCTCTATTACATTACACAAACTTTCAAAATCAAACTGGACACCATGGAATACAATCATTATGTGAATCTTACGCAATGCTGGAAAAGTTTTGAAATTTCAAAATGCATTGTTACAATAAAGAATCGTTATGAGAACTGAAGCCATACACATGGAAATCATGCTAGAAAAAAATGTGGTCTGATCTCACTGTCGGAAATGATGGAGAATCCGTGCAAATTCAAACTTTAACTGCAAACATTGCTCAAGTTGCGAATGGAATAGGACGACATGGTTTTCAACAGATAGAATCAAGTGACATTCAAGAGTTGCTTGAATCGCAAATTGAAGATTTGATTGAAATCGACTTGAAGAAAATGTTAAATCACCAATCCATTGATGAAGAGGCTTCAACGAGGATTGAAATTGTGACATAAAAAAAAAAAAAAAAACACCTGTGTGAAGGTCTCCGATGGAAAATAGGATTTGTGATATCTTCATGAAAATTGATCCGTCTATGGAAAGAAATCTTGTTTATTTAAAAAAAAAATTGTTAATATCACAGCTAAATAAATATCAATCCGAATTGAAAGACCATTTAAAAGTGTCAAATCAAGAGAAAATTACTAAATTCTTTAAAACATTGTCCAAGACTGACAATAATAATTAAAATATAGTGCTTAAAATCTCTTGATAAATAGATTTTAATTGTTTTTTTTTTTCGGAACCTTGGAACGTATCTCCTATAATCCCTTACAAATTATCATCCCATATTTGCGGTTTCTATATTCGCGGCGTATTTACGGAACTTATCCCCCGCGAATAAGGAGCTTTTACTGTAACTCGTTCTCATCTGGATACTTCATAATGTTAGAGCATATGACATGCTCCAGAATTCTACTGCAGACAGATGCTACAGATATGGGTCGATAATTCCTAGGATCACTCCGATCTCCTTTCTTGGAAACGGGAATTACCTGGGCTATTTTCCAGCTAGAAGGTAATTTTCTCTCTTCTAAAGATTTACGGAATATATCTGACAGAAATGGTTCAATTTCCTCTGCATATTCAGAAAATACTCTTACTGGTATACCATCGGGACCCGGCGCCTTACCTCACTTCAGGAGCTTTCATGCTTTACAATACCTGCGCTATGAATTTCTTTCTGATCCATCTCTAATTCAACACAATGTGGAAAAGTGGGTATGTTTTCCATGTTCTCGGGCGTGAATGATTTTTTTTATTTTGCTGTTAAATACAGTAGCCTTGTCGCGGCTCTCGTCAACTTCCCGTCCGTCTTTTATTGGAACTGGCTCATTGTTTTCACTACAACTAACTTTTTTTTACATACGACCAAACTTTCTTAGGGCTTTCAGTGAGACTCTTAGAGAGAGAATTGGAACGAAAGTCATTAAAGGCCTCATGCATCGCATTCTTAACATGTCCCCTTATCTCCTCTAACATATCTTAACCCTGCAGTGGTCGCGTGGATTACATATGTAGTCCACTCAAGCCATTTCTAATGGGACTTTTCAGAGCGCGACCACTGCAGGGTTAATCAGTCCGATGCATCGTCCTTTTTGTTCGTGCATGTATCTTCCTTTGCGTTTTGAGTAACCTTTAACATCCCATGTATATCAAACTGGTATACACGGGTAAACTGATAACTGAAAATTTCTAAATAGCTTGAGTGAGCCTGGGGCGCAAACAGTAATATTAAGGCAGTTATTCAATATCATGTTTGGTATATTCTAGGCTTTCCCATCCAGATTTTGACTTTCCTTCTTCAGATTAACGCAAGAACATTTCTTCACGAATGCAATTATCATTTTATTTATTCCATAGTTACAATTCTCTCCTAATTCTAATAATCACACTCTACGCAAGATATGAAGTTATAACAAAAAATCAACCTACTTATACTGTCTGGGATGGTTGATTACATATTATATAAAAGAATTCATTCTTGTATTACATATGACAATTTTGTAGCGCCTTTTATAAATCAAATATGCTTTGTGAGCGGGCAGGGAGTTTTCTTGTAGCCTTTCATGGAATTATTTTTCTTTTGTAGTCCGGTATGTTTAAATGAAATTAAATGAAATTTAAATTTACAAAGTGTCTTGGCTCTTGAGTATTTATTTAATTTTTGCTTGTATTAATGTTTGGTTTGATGTCACCAGATAATAAGGGTCAGTAGCCTTTTTTTTAACATATTTTTATTGTTGCTACACTTTCTGCATAAATGTTTTTGAGTTTACTTTCCTTAATATATATTCCTAGTATATATGTATATTATATTGTATTTCTCATTATTTCATTTCTTTAATATAGAATATGCTTGAAGATGCTAAACAAGAGAATTCAGAATTGGAACCTGTTCCCGATAGGTAAGGTATTTCCTTGTCATTAAACAGAAAGCTGCTGTTATAGAAATTTTTGTTACTTTAAACTGAGCGTGGTGGGTGAATGGTTAACGTTCTGGCCTTGCGTTTGGGGAACGTGGGTTCAAATTCCCACTTGGGCATCCAGATTTGGGTTTTCCATGGTTTCCCCAAATCACTCAAGGCCAATGTCAGAATGCTTCCATCAGAAGGGCCATGGCCAAATTCCTTCCCGTTCCTTGTTCCCGGTTCCATCCTGCCTCTAATGACCTTAGCCGTTGATGAGACAAAAAGAAATAAGTAATTTTTTTAAAAATGTTACTTTAAAATCTGATTAAGACTTATTATAGTCTTAAACATAGATCATTTTTAAATTAATGATTATTCTTTAATAATTAGGCCAATACTACTGTTGTTGGATTTTATTTATTTGACAGACGCGTTTCGCCTCTCGTCGAGGTATCTTCAGCATACAATGTTTTCTGTAATATGTGATATTTTAACATAATGGTTTTTTTACATATAACGAAATTTTTCTTATATATAGAAATCATTAAAATGACTTGTATTTACATATCAGTATGAATTATCAAGCAGAATGTCTTGTTTACATAGGTGTAATAAGGTAGGATTCGTATTATCACTTACATTATACATTTATGTTTTAAGGTGTGGTTGTTGGTTGTCTGTGACCTCAACCAGCATGCTGCTTTACACTATTGTACATATTTACACAGTTTGTACCAAGTGTGATCTTATGAATTCACTTTGAAGCACAGTTTTAGTGCATGACATTGTCAAACATCAATATTTGTGTGCGCGCTGTTGTTCAGCTGTTTTCCGGCGGTGCTCTGTTGGAATTGGTGTGAGCGGAGAATTTGAATTTCGTAATTATATTTTGTGTGTGTGTTTTTGCTTTGTTTTAGCCAAAATGTGTATGTGTTGTGGATGGGGGAAACGCAGTGTGGTTGTAAATTACGGTTGTGGTGAACTTTGAGTGTTTAATGTTGTTATGTGACAGTTTAGATGCTTATTAACTAGAATAAAGTTTGGTTGGTTAAGTTTATATGGTCATTAAGTACATGTTTTCCTGAGACTATTGTTTTTTGAATTTGGTAATTTTCTTGAAGAATTAGAATATTGTTTTTCATATTGTTTGTTGTTAGGATTTATGCTAGTGGGATAGTGGTTATTTTCTAAGAGACATTCGCAAAAGTTGAATGATTATTTTAATGCTCGCAAGTGTTCGTTATATCTTGTCCAGAATTGTCTCCTTGTTTGGCCGATATAAACTGCATCACAATTCTGTCATGTCAGTTGGTATACATTGGAGTTATGGAATTTATTTGTTTGTGCTTGAGTTCTGATTTGTTTTTGTATTGAGTTGTCTGTTTTGAGAGCAATGTTTATCCCTTTTTTTTAAAAAAAAAAATATATATTTGTTACCCTGTGTGTATGCTTGTTTTCGTATGTGGTGGTATACTACTTCTTTCCATTGTGTTCTATGTTGTTGGATGTTTGTACAATTTGAGGTATTATTGTTGTTGAAGTATTTGTGCTTTGCTTGTTGAATTGGTGTTGTGTGGTGGTGTCCTTTATTTTTAGCTTTTTCCAACTTATTTACTATCTTTCTATTTAATGCATCAACCATGTGTGTTTTGTATCCATTGTTCTTGGCTATTTCTTTTATGGTACTGAGTTCTTTTTGGTAATTCTGTTCTGTTAAAGGGATTCTGCTTATTCTGTTCAGCATGTGTCTTATTGCAGCATGTTTGTGGTTGTGTGGATGGTTTGATGAGGTGTGTTTTATTTGGTCTGTTGATGTGGGTTTTCTGTATATTTGGAATGTGTGTCTATTTTGGTTTTTGCAATGGTTAGATCCAGAAAATTTAATTGGCCATTATGTTCTATTTCTAATGTGAATGTGATGTTTCTGAGTGGTGTGTTTATATCTTTGTGTAATTCCTTTATGTGTTCTAATGGTTCGTTAATGACACACACAATATCATCAACGTAACGAAACCAATAAATTACCTGAAAATCTCTTTGGGGGATTATTTTATTGAATATTTCTTCTTTAGTGAAGTTTATGAAGATGTTGGCTAGTCTTCCTGATATTGGAGATGCCATAGGGAGTCCCTCTTGTTGTAAGTGTTCAACAATAGCCAATATCTTCATAAGGTCAAAGTTCACAATCGTTGTAAACAATGTGTATGTATCCTTGCCAAGATATGCTGGTTGCCATAGATTTCTTGCAATTATAAATAAATTCCAATTAGAATCCCTAATAAATGGGAAAATTATAAAATTCGTTTCCTTGGTTCTCCGGGTGCAGCTGTGTTGATTTTTCAAATGTGAAATTTCAGCCATCTAGCTGTATCTTTCTTCAGAGGAATGCCATGTGTGGGACACTGCCACCTATAAATAGCTGTCTGAATTGTGCGCTAACTGCCAGAGGTGACATCACACTTGTTCCCGCTGGCAGTGCAGGTGGTTTGAATGGGGCGTTTCCCTGAACAGACATGGGCATATTTGGCCAAGCTGCAGACTGATATCCGTATCTGTACTATGGAGCCTTTTTTTTTTTTTAAAATATTAATGCTTCTCGCTCACCCGGCTTGACCACCATCTGCTTCCTTGGGCTAATACATTCGTGCCATTGAATGAAATAGAATGCACACTCTCAACTGAATATAGCGCTAATGCTAAGTTTCTGAGTTCATTATTTTTTAAATGCTTTGTATCTTTATTCAGCCATTCCTTCATGGTGCATCTTGTTTCGCTAATATATACCTGGCCTCACCTGCAGGGTGTTTGGTATATACATTTAATTTCACCCTCTCGTCTTTTACTTTGACAAGTACATCTGACATCTTTCTGTATGCCCTATATATATTTATAGATGGCAACATGTTATCTGTCACCACCTGGACATAGTGTAACACAGTTGTTCTGCTGGTTTCTTTTGTTAATACAGAAGCAGAAGATGATGTTTGAGCATTATATACTACAATGATATCAGGACTGAGTGGGGTGGTGTAACGGTTAGCGTTCTCGCCTTGCATTCGGGAGGACGGCGGTTCGAATCCCCGCCCGGGCGTCCAGATTTGGGTTTTCCATGGTTTCCCCAAATCACTCCAGGCAAATGCCGGGATGCTTCCTTCAAAAGGCCATGGCCGAATTCCTTCCCATTCCTTGGCCCCATCCTTGCCCCCCATCCTTTCCCGTCTCTAAAGACCTTGATGTTAAAAAGAGACGTAAAGCAGTTAAAAAAAAAATGATATCAGGGTGGAAGCCAATGGCAAGGAACACTTCCTTTATAATATGTTTTTCAGAAGCTATGATTGCTTTAACACCAACTACTGTTGTATGAACAGTTAAAGATGAATTCCACATTTTACTGCCTGATGGAAATGATAGAAACTGAGTGTTAAAACTGAAAACCCTAAATAATTACCAGCTTGACCAAGGCAACATATTTTTTATTCCCTCTATAAGAGTTCATAAAAGTTTTGAATGGATAATTCATGTGGCAAAATGAATAATTACTTTGTTTTAGTAGGATATATACAAAGCAACAGATATACTTGATGAGTGCTCATAGACAAATACTTAATTCAGTTTTTTTTTTGTTCTTTTTTTAACGTAGTATTCAGGCTGGTGGAGTGGTATAATGCAGTTCCCGAATTGGAGTGTGGATTCAAATCCCACACATGATGAATACTCTTGAATATACACTTAGTCTATGAAAGGAGACTGGCCGATTTAGCAAAATTGTGCAACCCTCAGGTGTGCATAACTTGGGTAGAGTGTAAATGCCAGTATTATGGTTGTCATTCAAATTTCTCTTGTTCTTTTTTTTATGACCTTAGGTTGGATGAGGGGGAGATAAAGAACTATATCCATCCACCACTTTGTAGCTTAATGTTTTGTCTTAGGTTCAGTTTTGCAATTGACTAATCTGCTTCTGATATTGACCATTTAATAACTGAATTACCTATATATCATCCTTATTCTAGCTTTCATAGAGCAGCTTGATCTCTCAATGGTTAATTCGCTTGAGATTGTGGATCTGTTTAGAAACTCTCTCCAAAGAATTTATGAAATGGAAATATACTACTGAATATCATAGTCTAATTATTCTGTCATTCAGGCTGCTAGCATGACAATATCATAACTATAGGCTCACTCTCACTGGTATATATAAAGTCATCCACACCAACCATTCAACTCACCAAACCACACACATCACTGAGCATGGTGCGTGAATGGTTAATGTTCTGGCCTCACATTTGGGAGGATGCCGGTTTGAATCCATGTCCGGGCATCCAGATTTGGGGTTTCCATTGTTTCCCCAAATCACTCCAGGCAAATGCCAGGATGTTTCCTTCAAAATGCAATGGCCAAATTCCTTCCCACTCCTTGGCCCCAGTCCCATTCCGCCTCTAATGACCTTAACTTTGATGCCGCATAAAAACATAAGTAAAAAAATCCAGACATCCGTTACACTTATAGTGAACACATTTAGCCTCTAGTTCGCCTACATGCATTAACTTGCATGGACAGATATCCTGCAACAATTTCAATATACACATAAGTACCCACTGACTCATATGTGCCTGCATAAGTCAGCAGTTAATCATATTCTAAGAGCTCACTCAAACATGCATCCAAACTCACATGCAGAGAAGGAACTAAATATCCTATACAACACAGACCACTTCAGCATGTGTCCACTCCAACCAATATACAATGTATTTCAGTATTTCTTTGCATTAAATATTTTTCAAGTTTGACTTGTACATACTATTCGAAACACAATTTTGCAAGACATATAATGAATTTGTTTAAGATTTTGTTTATCAAATTCAATTTAGAACATAATCTACTTTAGGGAAATCATAATAGCTGTCCCTTGTCAATTCTAGATTTTAGATATTTAATGTTAACTTAGAGAAAGATGGCGTTACTTAAAAAAGTGATTCTATGAAGCATCCCATGAGATAAACATTGTAATAAAACATTCATTTTTGACTTATAGCATAGAAACTTTCTTGGGACACAATATGCAAATATGGATATTATGCTTTCGTTTTTTTAGGCCCTTACACCTCATCAACGTTGAAGTCATTAGAGGCAGGAAATGCCTTGGGGCAAGGAATGAGAAGAAATTGGGCAATGGCATGTCTGAACAAACTATTTGCATTACTTTGCAAAACCATAGAAAACCATAATTTAGATAGGTGCATGGGGATTCAAATCTGTTTCCTCCTGAATGCACTCACCCACAATTCTCAGTTTTCCCTTATTAAATTGATTCAGATAATACATATTTTCTAATTAACATTTATTATTTTTGTTCACAATATCCATTACTCTTCATGTTGTCTACTCACATTTGACTTCAAAATTTTGAATGCTCTTCAGACCAAGAGCTTAAGAACCTGTATGATGGGCTTCTTCAATTTGTTTTATTTTCAGGCTTTGTATTGATGTAGCTCTCTTTGTGAGATACCAAACTCATTCTAACATACCTACAACCTTCAGTAAATACTATGTTACTGTTCTCAGTTTCTGTTCAAAAATTGCTTTCCAGGAATAATAAAAATTCACTGGCAAATGCAGTTAATCCCAGCAGTTCCAGTGTTGTCTGAAGTATCTGGACACTGTTTGCAGTCCTTGATACCAGCATACTGGATCACAAATCAAGTCTTGTAGGTATCCTCTGAACAGAAGCTTAGTGTTGACCATTTTTGGGTATAAGAAGGTGTCAACAGAAATCCCATAAAAAATTCTATATTTTTAAGATGTCCAAAAAAGTGATAATTTTTTTTTTGGTATTTGCATAGAACAATATGCAGCAGCCACTGTTAATCTGCTGATTTGAAATCCATATTGATTTAGGTTGATTCACTCCAGTTTACTGTAGTTTCGTTTGTTGCATAGAATCTTCTCTTTTAAATGTCCTAGATAAACATACAGTGGCTTTCTGTCTGATGCTGTATATTACAATAGAGACATGTATTATGAGTTGCTAATGAGTTGTTGTAAAAAAAAAGCCAATTGATCTCTGAATTTATATTGCCATAATCATATTTTATGTGACATGCATGCTATATTCGTATGCTTGCCCATTAAATTTAATCATTTTTTTTGTAGTAAGCAAACTAGAATTCTTGTAGAATTTTGGTAGATCCTTGTTTAATGCACCATCCTTATTATAACAAGCTTGTACATTCTGTGCACAGACGTTTTTATCTTAGTGCTCTCTAACAAAACACATGTTCAGCCATGTCTCATCTATTTCTGCTCTGTTATATATGTCTACACACAGCTCTGGAGTATTTGGAGATAAGGTGAAACTACAGATTGTAATGTACAATGACAGAACTTCACAAAGAACCTAAGATAAGCAGTGCCTATGTAATATTTCTGATTCAACCTTTTTGATTTTAAAATAAAAGAAAACTATAAGTAGTTATATATTGTAAGCAAAAGTTTCGTACTAAAATTCGAATTATGTGTACCTGACAATCATCAATTTAAGTAAATGATAAGCTGGTATGTGTAAGAATTGCAAATAAGAATATAGGCAATTGTCTTACTTGGAGAACATCACATATGCTAAGAATGTATTTCAGTCTCCTACATATATTTGTTGAAGGCTACACAATCTAATGCCAGTGGGACATTTGTTTCTTAAAATATGCCCTAGTTTTTTTTTTTTTTTTTTTTTTTTTTTTTTTTTAGATATTAACATGCAAAGAAACAAAACATACATCCAATTGCTCTACAAGTTCTACGGTTATTGCCATATACTCTTAATGGGCAGCATAGTCTATTTGATAATGCATTGGCTTTATAATTTTCTGACTTAGATTCAAATCTATGCAGTATCAAATATATTTATTTAATAATATTAAAAATAATTTACATTGTTTATAACAGATTCAACAAACACAATTTTAGCCAAAATATGAACAATATTCCACACCTATATCCAATGAAATTTTGTCGGGGGCGAATCAGTTAATAAACCGGTCTCACAAAAGTATTTTGCAGTATTTATAAGCATGTGTCACTTGTTCTCCCATTTCCTTGTTGATTTCGTTTTTGACAATTGTTTGTCATTGTTATAGATATTTTATTTTCAAGACCAATTTACTCTTGGAATTAAACATATTGATTGTGGAAAAAAGGAAAAATTGTCTTCTCACTGCCACTTTTTTGTTTAAAATGCTGCTTGACAATATACAAGTACATAAATAATGAAGATGAAATTAATAATACCTATTTCTACTGAAAACACACCAAAGCAGTAAACTTATTAACAGAAAAAGGAAAAAATGTAATAATGGAGACTTCCCCAATATATTATAAGGTCGAATTATGTTGTGAAAACACAGTGCTGAATAGACCCATAAAAACTTCATTAAAAAAATAATAAAAAAAAATTTAAAAAAATATATATATATCTGGAAAAAATGTCGGTTTGATTTAGGTTATATATTTTTCTTAAAATATTATTTGATTCAGTAAAAGTATGTAAACGAAGTTGAAATAGAATAAAAAATTGTGCTTGACAATTTCTAAAGATAAAAATAAATAAAATTATTTGATACTGTGGTGGTTCGAACCCGGATCCGAACACACAGTCAATGTCTTATCACATAGACCAAACTATCAGTTAAAATCATCTGGCAATAATTATAGTACTTACAGGGTTTTTTTTATTTTTTTCTCTATTATTAACATGTCGGATGGTTCCCAAGTTAGTGAATATTGGGTTTATTGTAATATACCTTTATTTGGCAGCCATGGCCAAATAGTCTGGGTAACTAGCATTTTCAACTATAAATACTCCTATTTACTGAAAAGTAGGTTTAAAAAGCCAAATTCAGTGTTATTATTATTGCCATTGGAGGATTATTTGTAGCAGCAAAGCAGTTTCTTGGTATAGGTGAATTATTTATGTTTGATGACTGTAACAAACTAATAGAACATCAAATGTTTGGTGACTAGACTGGGATTGAAATTCAATTCCTCTGTGAGTCAGATGTTAAGAATTGTGTGATATACATTATAGTTTTAAGTAAGATAGATGATTTCAAATTTGTTACATGAAAACTTGTATTTCATAAGCATGGATGGTTTAATAAATGAATTCCCCTATGTTTTGTACTTGTAAAATTTTTACAAAGTGGCTTGATGCCTCAGTGGTTAATGCACTGAAGTGTACATCTGTGAGTAACTTTGACTCTATAGGCTCCGAGAAATTAGAATTCTCTACAGAATTTCTTAGTTCAAATGTTCTGTTTAATTAATTTTCTCTGCTCATATGTGTGTCAAGACCATATATACACAGTTATCTACACCACCTATTCAAATCACCAAACCACACACATTCAAACATCCTGGGTCACTTATACCAAATACATTCAGTCTCTAGCTTGCCTTCATGCATCAACTTACATGGGCAGACATATACCAGCATATATGAACATACACATAAGCACTCACCAACTTAAATGTACCAGTATAAATCAACTGTCACACTGCAAAAGATCATTTATACTTGCATCCAAACTCACATGTTTAAAAGGAACTGTATGTCCTATAGAAAATTGACCTTTTCAATATATTCCCAATGCAACAAACACACAATGCATTTTGATATTTCTTCACAACTCAAATTTTTTCCTGTTTGACTTGTACATAGTGCTTAAAACACAATTTTCAACAAAAATAATGAAATCTATTTTAAAATAATTTGGTTATCGAATTTAATTTTGCACGTAATTTACTGTAAGGAGCAGTCTATAAATCTATTTTGGAAGTACTTAATATGATTATTCTATGAACATTACTGAGAGAGAAATTATATTAATATTGTGTTAATACATTCATTGTCAACCTGTCGTGTAGAAAAAGACAATAGACATAATCATATATAAATATGGATATCACAGTTTCGTAGGATACTTTTACTCTCAAATTATCTATTTTGTTATTTTTTGCTTGGGGAATTATGCCTTTTCAATGTTGAGATCATTAGATGTGTGAAAGGACTAGGAATAAGAAAGGAATATAACGATGATATTTCTGAAGGAACTATCCCATCATTTGCCTGAAGTGATTAAAGAAAACCATAGAAAACTAAAATCCAAAAGGCTGTGTGGAGAACTGAATCTGAATGCTAGGGCAATGGGTTACCATTCACCAACTACCAACTTCCCTTATTACTTGGATTGAAATAGTAAATATTTTTTGATTATCACTAGAATTTTCATTCATGGCAACCATAGCTCTTCCTTTTGTCTTCTCGCATTGGGCTCGAGAATTTAAACGTTTATCCAATCTGGAACTTAAGTACTTGCATTCTGGATTTCTGCAAATAGGTTTAAATTCAGTCCTAATTTTGGGTTATGATATAGCTTTCTTTAAGAGGTATCAAACTCATTCTAACACAACTATACCCCTTACTAAGATTGAAAAATAATATAATGCTATTGTTCTCAGTTTTTGTTTCAAAATTCCCTACCAGGAACAGCAAAAGTTCACTGCAAATGCACTTAACCCTACCAGTTCCGGTGTTACCTGATAAATCTATATGCTGTTTCTAGTCCAATGTCTCATCATACTGATTCGCAGATCGAGCTTTGTGGGTACCCTCTGGTTAGAATCTTAGTGATGGCCATTTTCTGGCATCTTATGGTGCCAAAAGGAATTCCTTAAAATTGGCTATGCTATAAACATTTCCAAAAAAGTGGTTACTACCTGATACTGCTTATAACAGTTAAGACTGGTGTGGTTATGAATATCTTGTCAGCTACAATAAAAGAAAGTTATACTGATTTCCATAAATATTTTAGAATTTTTATTGCTTTAATATTTCTTTTGAAATGTTGTAAGCCATGTTGATATAGCTGTCTATTAATTTTAATCCATGTTTTGCAGTAATCGAACTAAAATTCTTTTCTCTATTTGTTTCAGATCGTTGTCGAAAGCACCATCATCAACAGACCTTGCCTGTGCATTCTGTGCACAGACATTTTTATCTTGGTTCACTCTAACAAAACACGTCTTCTACCATGTCTCAGCCATTTCTGCCCCTTTATATATTTGTATACAATGCTCTGAAGTATTTAAAGATGAGAAGGAACTGCAGCTTCATAAATACAATTACAAAACATCACAGAGAGGGTAAGATTAGAAATTCTTATTTTATATTTGTGCCTCAGCCTTTTTTTTTATGCTGTAAGAGGTTAATTTCTTGTACCAAAATTTTACACTACAGGTGTCATCATTTTAAGCCAGTGATAAGTTATGTGTTATCCTATGAACAACAATTAAAAATAAGTATATATGCTGTTGTTTTAATTAATTTGATGATCGTTGTTGCTTCTATGCTATTGTAAAATTAGCCCTGTTTGAAATATCTTCTAATAATAGGGCAGAAGCAACTACTCTTGCTTCAATTTTCAACAATGTGTCACACAGTATCTGTAGTTAACTAGTCTTAGTTGCTATCATTCTCCAACTATAAAATTTTCCACTTACTGAAAAACCGATTTATCATATCAGTGTCAATGATGTAACAGCTGAGATTATTTCTTGAAACAAATAATTGTCATGGTGTGTGACTCTATGCAAATAATCCAAGTTTTTTCAACTTTTATACACTGAAAGAACATCAATTGACCAATGTCTAGACTAGGATTGAAATTCAATTCTTCTGGAAGCTAATGACTAAGAATTAAGTAGTAGGCACTATAGTTTTCAATAAGGTATCTGTTATCATATTTATTATATAAAGTAAATTCCTGTGGTCATAATGATCTGGTGATAGAGTTTCTTATCAGCTATACAATCTGCCCTAATTATAGCCACTTTTCCTAACCTAGTAATATTACTTGGTATAGGATTTTATATTTTAATGTGGAATCCTAACCTTGGAAGCATTCTGGAATGCTTCACATTACACAGCAAGCTCTGCCATGGTTTGTCACAATAAATGTCTTTGAAAATACCCATTAAGCAGGGATTCCTACGAGGGACCTTCCAATTTCCAGTCAGACTACTTATCCACTGAACCTACAGGGTGTTATTTATTATGCGAGAAACCTGTATTTTATATCCCAGTTTTTTCATTGCTGAACATCAAATTTCTACTTACTCAAAATATCTCTGAGAATTGTTGATATAAAGAAATTGGGCAGTTTTTATCTATACATGTTGCTTCTCCTTTCTTAGATAATGATTTTAAAACTGCATATTTTCATTGATTTGGGAATATATCTGAAATTAATGATTCATTACAGATGTTAGCTTGTATCTGACATAAATTTGATCATTTAGTAATTTATATAAAATCTCATAGCTGCCAAAAAATTTATGTTTTAATTCTTCATGAGTACATTTACTACTAAGACTGTTACTGGTGGCAGTTATATCTTCACAAATCTATTGGGGAAAGCAGTCTGACGAAGCCTTAGGGCACTATCTGTTGATTTTTTTTCTATGTCTATCCTTTCTTCTTGCAAGTCTTTCCCTACCTCAATGAACCTGATGCCTTGGTTTTTTTAATTGAGAACATATCTAATGATCCTATTGCTTATCCTTGTAGGATTTATATGAGGAATGTGGCTCTAGCAAATAATTCTCCTCATGCAAATAGTGTCTGTAATCTTTTCCACATGTGTATATTCATGATTGTGTCATCTGAATTAACTGTTTTCTTTGGTTTGATCTATAATTTATCTTAAGATCTGCCTTTCTTTTTTATAATTTCTTTAACACACCTTTCCTATACATAGCTTATAAATTCTGTGCTATATCGATCCTATGGTGCTATTATCATGCAGTAATGTCATATCTGGGCATTAATAGTTATAGATTTCTTATTGTAGGGTAGTTGATGTACATTTTCAAGTTTCCCATTCTGTGATGATATGGCTTTTTTCTCAGAAGTATTGAAATCTCCCAACTCTTCAAGACATTAAAACTTATCTATTCATCTGATTATCTCCTTTCCAATCTCTATCACTCTCAGTGCTAGTTTAATATTTGTTAGAAATTCTATCTTCTTGAATGAGATCTAGGGTCCCGTAGGTTCCACATATGTCTTAAGCTCATTAACTTCTTCTATAACTGTATTTAGCGAATCATGAAAAATTGCTAGTCTATCTGCATGGGAGAAACAATAAACTATCAGATTCATATTTCAATTGTCAAGTCGACCCCCATTTTGAACACAATTCCTTCTAGTTCCTTTCTGCCACTCACAGCTGACTTTCTTGAGTGCAGAATTAAAAGTAAAGACAAGAGTCCCTCCCGTTGCTTGACTGCCATCTTCATTTCAATGATCTCTACCCTGGATTTCACTTTCGAGGTAGTATTAGTAAGAATCACCAAATTCTTTTAAGAATTCGAGAACAATTGATCAATTGTCATGAACCTATCTGAGATCAATGAAGCTGACTACAAATTTCGTATCTCTGTGATTCTGGAAGGATAAATATGAGATTCATAATTTGTTTAGCAAACATATGTTCCTTTCCTTAAACCTCTTTCGTATTCACCCAGTTGTAAGACCAACTGTTCCTCTGCTTAATTTGAACCATCTTCCAAAGAATCTACTCTAGTTATTAAGAGCAGAGAAATCCTAGATAATAGTTTATATTCATTCTGTCGCCTTTTTATGAAGAGCGTAGATCATTTTAGACAACCTGCCACAAGGAAATTCTTTAGCATCACAAATATTGCTAACTATTTCTATTAGTTTATAGACAGCCTTTTTTCCACTTATCTTCAGTTACTGAATTTTCCCCTGTTACCATGTTATTTATGGAGTATGTCAGTGAGCTTTTTTCTTTTTTGTGGGAGGTTTTGAATTAGGATTACAGACACATTGTTTTTGAATGTGAATCTGGATACTGGAGCGGTTGAGGAGTAATTAATATTAATTTACACTGAAACTGACAGTTATTGTCATATATCCATAATATCTATTACTATTACTACTATTACAATTACTCCGCGATTCGCTGAAAGTGTTTGGCGGAGGGTGCATTGCACCTATCAGGAAAGGTAATGGTTTGGAAGGGATATACGAGATATGACAGGTGGCGCCCATGGGCTATTGTGAGGAAACCATGGAAAACCCAGATCAGGATGGCCGGAGTGCTTTATCGGAAGCTACTCCTGTCCGATTTTGTGTTTACTGGCCCGGTAATCCTTTCTATTCCACTCCCTAATCGCTCGTGGAAAAAATGAATAGAGAAATGTATCGGTTCTGGCCCTGATTTCTCTTATCTTATTTTTGCGGTCTTTCTGAGATATGAATGTTGCTGGTAGCAAAATTTGATTGCTGTCATTCCGAAATACATCAGTCGAGAATTTTTCAATTAGCTTCCGTCGAGAGCAACGCCTTCGGTGCTCCAGGTCTTCCCAACCTAACTCCTTCAACATGGCACTTACACTTTCCCTCCAACTATATATACCTGTCACGAATGGGGCGGCTCTTCTTTGGACCATCTCTAATGCCTCCATTAATCCCTTTGGATGGGGACCCCATACAGAGAACAATATTCCAAGTAAGGCCTCACTAGTGACTTGTACACAATCGATTTAACTTCCGGAGTGCATTGTTTTAAATTACGACCTAGAAATCGAAGCATACGATTTGCTTTCCCAATTACATTCTCGATATGCTCATTCCACGACAAATTATTATGAATTGTTACCCCTAGGTATTTAGCAGAATCTACCGTTCTAAGGACAGTGCCATTAATTGTATATTCAAAGCTAAATGGTGTCACCTTTTTACTTACACGCATAACTTGGCACTTTTTAGCATTTAACTCCAACTGCCAATCTTTACACCACGCAATTATTTTCATAATATCGTCTTGTAACAAAGCGCAGACATCCTGGGTTGTGATTTCACGAAAAATAATAGCATCATCGACAAATAATCTTTTCATTCCCCTTATTATGTCGCACAAATCATTAATGTATATGAGAAACAACGGAGGCCCTATCACGCTTCCTTGGGGAACCCCGGACCTCACTTCGGCGAGTGATGAACGCTCACCGTCAAGAACTACACACTGTGTTCTGTCCTTCAAAAAGTCTGCAACCCAATCACATATTTGTCTAGATATACCATAACCGCGAATTTTCCTAAGCAACCCAGTGTGAGGCACAGTGTCGAAAGCTTTTTTGAAGTCTAATAAAACTAAATCAACCTGGGATTGCTCATCTATAATACGGCTCAAGTCGTGAATTAAGAGGGCAAGTTGTGTTTCACAGCATCGGCCTTTTCTGAATCCATGTTGATTTGGGTTTAAAAGCTCATTTTCATCCAAAAACCGCATGACATTTGAATAGATGATGTGTTCTAAAATCCTGCAAAATATCGAGGTTAACGAGATCGGCCTATAATTTTGAGGATCATTAACATTCCCACTTTTGAACACTGGACTTACGATGGCGGTCTTCCATTCGACTGGTATTTTTCCTTGATCCAAAGAGGCGGTATATAATTTCATCAAATACGGCGCAATTTCCTTTGCATACCTAGAGTAGAATCTTGTAGGAATACCGTCTGGTCCTGGAGCCTTATTAGGATTTACACCCATAAGCAGTTTAGTTATTCCCTCGACATCGAGAACGAGATCATTCATAATTTTGTTGGTTCGATTGTTAAATATCAGAATCTCCTCCGAGTTTTCTGTTGTGAAAGCTTTTTTAAATACATTATTCAAAATTTCTGCTTTCTCGACGCTAGTTTCTGATAATTCTCCATTTTCATTCATCAACGACGGCATGATCTTACGAGAGCCTCTTATTAATTGGACATATGACCAGAACTTTTTTGGATTAGTAATCAGATCTTCGGATAAATTTCTTGCTTGGAATTCTTTAAACGCATCACGCGTTGGCTTACGCACGTCCGCTCGCAAGTGTACTAATTTAGCGCGGTCAGATGAGTCCCCCGATTTCTTTATCGTCGCATGTAAACGCCTTTGCTTCCTGAGGAAACGTTTCACTTCCCTATTGAACCACGGGAAGTTCTTACTAACCTTAATAAACTTCTTGGGAACAAATTGATTTAAGCCGGTCCATATTATTTCTTTTAAATTAAACCAAATTTCCTCAACATTTGTATTAAGCGTGTACGTTTCAAAATTTTTCGCCAAATGATCGACCATAAATGCATCATTTGCCTTATCGAAACAATATACGAGTTTGTCTTTATCATGCTTCAAATTCAGCCTAGATTTTAAAGTTACCACAATCGCCTTGTGATCACTTATACCATCTTCTATACAAACTTTATCTACAACATCCGGTTTGTTAGTAAGAAAAAGATCCAAAATGGACGAGGAATCTTTGACGCTCCGCGTTAGCTCTTCGACCATCTGTTCAAGAGAATTTTCCACGAATGATTCCAGGAACGTTTCGGTTATTAACCTATCTCTTCCGCCTAACGTGAACGTAAATGTGTCCCAGTTAACAGAGGGTATATTAAAATCACCTCCCATGATCAATGTATGTCCCTGAAATTTCTGAGAAATACTATTAAGTGACTGTCTAAAATATTCCGTGTTTTCTAAGCCAGAGTCCGGAACTCTATAAAACAAGGCCTACCACATAACAGTCACAAGGTAAAATTTCTATAACTATGTTTAGAAATGGAAAATCAGACAACAGCATAAAAAATGTAAGTTTTAGAATGGTAAAATTTAAATTAGTTCCATTCGCGCCACAATTTCCACAGGTTAAGCAGAAAATTACTAGTATTGTGAGATGTAATAAGGATAAGAAGGTATTGCAATTTATATATATATATATAATAACAATGAAAAAAAGACGCTAAGTAGCGGAAAGGTATCAAATTAGGATAGGGAAATGAACCACCACTTACCTTTAGATGATGGATGTGGGGCGCAAACACACGGAAAAGACACAAACACAAATAATAAAGGAAATTTTTGGGGAAAACCCCTTCGTCAAGGAGAGAACACAGCTGCACCCACCTCTCATAATGTTCTCTCGTTGACGAAGGGTTTTTTCGCGAAAATTTCCTTTATTATTTGTGTTTGTGTCTTTTCTGTGTGTTCGCGCCCCACATCCATCATCTAAAGGTAAGTGGTGGCTCATTTCCCTATCCTAATTTGATTCCTATATATATGTATGTATATTTTTAACATTGCACCATCTAGAGTAGGAAGGAAGAAGATATTGTTTATCAGTTTCAAAAACAACTTCAAGTTTGTTACAGCAATTGATTGTTTATAAGAAGCCACATGTTACATAGGGAAATAGACAATGTAGCCAAAATAGATATAGTTTTTTAGGCAAATAAAAACTGAAGATTTTGGAAAAAATTAAGCTACATGGTAAAAAAATTATTCAGATGAAACAAAAAAATTCGCAGATTAAGAATATGATTTTAGTTTTTCGATTACTTCAAGATTTAAGGGGTGTAAGTGGAATTGTAGTTTTTAAATTTATAGTTTCACTTTAGCATGATGTCTAGAGGTTGATGAAATACCAGGAAGAGGTGGAAACATGAAGTGATTAAGGATTTTGAATGATAAAAATAAACCCTAGGATTTTTTTCTGAGATAAACAGTGTTTATCTTAGTTGAACATAAGTTTTAGTGATAATTCAATTTGAGAAATTTTTTTACATGTCATAATCCCAGGAGCCGTAAAGAAATTTTGTTGCTTAGTTTCAATTTCCAATGAATAACTTCCAAATTAGGAAAATTACAGTAAAGTAACATATGGCAAAATACAGTAAAAATTTATGTAATTAAATGATACCACATTCTTAACGGGGAATTAAGGAATTTAATAGATAATCATGATTATATGTTTTGGATCTTTAGGAATTAATTAGGCAATTTAGGACATAAGTTATCATAAAATGAAGTATTCGGAAAAATCGGATCTATATCATATTGAAATTTCAAAGAGTTCTAAGTAAGTTAGTAAATATCAGGAAGTGTTTCCACGTCATTTTTTCTGTAAATAGCAGCTATTTTTCTGGTTAGTCGAGCATTTTCACACTCAAAAGTGACATTTGCGGGGCTTCATGGATGGGAGGCGTAATTTTAATTGTAGTCGGCGGATTTTAAAAATTGATGAACAGTTCTATCGTGTACTTGCGATTTTTTGATAATGTGATTGGTATTCAATTTGATCAACATAGAGAAGTTAGGAATGGACTTGCTTTTTGTTTTATCATGAACTAAAATTTCTTTTACAAATTTTTGGGGAAATGTTAAATATTATCGGGAGTGTGTGTGAACTTGTGAGTAATGATGACCTGCAAGCTCCATACAAAGAATTAAAAAATTCTGATGTCTTTCTATAGCCATCATTCTGGTACCATAATTTGTTGACAAAAATTTTGAAAAATATTAGCATTTTATTACTCAGAGGAAGTATTTCATTCTAAACCCATTATCTGTTGTGAGTCTAATAAACAAATTGGCAATCAAGACAAGGACTCATTACCAACATACTGTCATGACTGTAACAAATAGGTTGTAATTAAATCCCGACTTTAAACAAGTGTTTAACATTATGTGGGTTATTGTTAGGAAATTTATCACCAGGTCTCGTGAAGTTTAGACTGGAGAGATTACATATCCTAATATTCTGACTGAAGGACTTACAGAAGTTCTGAAAGTCATCCGCAAACTGTAATATCTCGTTCTTGTAAAAAGCATGCCTACCCCCAGAGATAGTTTTGGTACCAGGTTTTTCTTGCATCCAAGAATTTGGACAGATTATCTCGGTACTTCTGTGAGTTCTATTTCTGTTGCGCAAGTTGCCTTTGCCTCAAAGCCAAATCGCACTCACATGTCCATATTTTGGATCTTTATTTGATTTTATTAATGTGGCCATTGTGTTGGCTTGACTTGTGCAACCTTCAGTTGCTCCCTATTATCTGGGTCTTTTAACTCAAGATTCTGGTTGAACTCTTCACTGGATTTTTGCTTCTCTGTGTAGAACTGTTAATTTTTCTCCACTTGATTTTCATGATGTTTGTTGCTAAATGTTTTATCTTAGTCTTTGAGAGATGATAACTTAAGTAACGATTAGTACTTTTCAGCTGGCCCGCTGTAAGCGGGTATGCAAGGCGTGCACTGCACGCGGACGGCACGTCCAAGGGGGCAGAAAATTGAGTGATCTATGGCAGAAAATCTATGTAGAAGCTACCTTTTTTTTGCTAAACTGCTGCTTCAGGTGGCGACGATGACACTCAGGGTGGTGTCAATATGGGGGCGGCAAAATAATGTTCGAAGGGCGGCAGTCTTATAACCCGGTTCATGGAAAATTCCTTGATACACCTGCTGAATAATCGGTACTGCACAAGGGCGTTCAAACAGCTAGCGGCGGGCCTGCTTTTCAGCAATTCTGGATCTCGTTATGTTCTTTGTTTGTAATGGTGACATGATTTATTTGAAACTTGCCAAGGAATAGGTTTTGGAACTTCCAGTTTTATTTTACTGGGCACATTTCTTTTCACAAGCAAATTAAGTGCATTAAATGGAATGAGTCTCTCTTTCCATTTGGGTTTCTTCTCCAGTGAACATTTCAATAGTGTTCTCTAATTTTCACTCATTACCAATTTATACATCAGAACAAACATGCAGGACGACCATAACCTTCTTTTGAATCTTGCAGATAATGTTTTTTAATTCCTCCCACAATTCATCTGTTCACTGTGGATTTGTCTTATTTGTCTGACTGATTGGAGAATGCAATATTATGCCAGTATAGATTTTGTTTATACTTTGAAAGATGAGTATTGGGACTTGGCTGTTAGGAAAGAAAAAAATCTGACAGAATCGAGGGACCCTTTGTTTAAGCTAAATTCATTACAAAGGTTAGATAAATTTCTCACTACTTCCTTCTCTGGTTTACTTTTAAATATCCTTTAAACCTTCTAAAACCATTGTTTCCTAAATTGCAGCAGTTAGTATTAGATTTTTGGTAATATGTCAGTGAATTTTTGAGTTTTCAAGTTTTTAGTTGTGAGTTACCATTAAAGGTTGCAAGAAATTCCATTGCTATTGTTTGAACTTGTATTTGGAAGTTTCTAATAACAGTAACTGTATCTCCCAGAATCCAAAATCTTGCTTGTGAGGGTGGATTGGTTAGCTCTGGGGGTATTAATATTTTCTGAAACTTCCTTCATGATTTTAATAGTAAAAACACGTTTGACTTGGGCCAATGATATTTCACATTGACAAAGATGTATTGCCAAAGTTGTGAGCTTTTTAATGTTATACTTATATTAGTTTCAAATTTTAAGCTTCTTTTTGGAAAAGCATATATATACCTGCTTCCTATTTTGTTGGAATTACTGTTCCATAGATGAGAATTATCTGACATTGTCTGCATAGAAAATAGTTAATAATGCATTATTATTGGTAAAACTTTTACTAGGGTATTTATTAAGTTTTTTTGCAAGATTATCTAGCTGTATTTTATCCATACAAAAATGATTATGAACTATGAAGAATATATTGTACATAAATTAAGAGGAAAAGTGCATTAAATAAATAGATAGTTCTAACAATCACAATTAATTTTGTACAATGATATCTGAATTTTAGAGTTTTCAGTAGTTTAGTATTTAATTACATGCTACAACAACTTATTATTATGATTTCAAAGTAACATTTCTGTAATTGGTTGCATAGTAATTTATTGTTTTCTTAGGTGTACACATGTGGATGCAAACAATTTCACATGTGAGCAGCAACCTGTGTCATTTACTGACTCTACGTACCTTAAAGTCCATGGAAGATATAATTCAAATGAACAGCCTTTTTTGTGTGAAGTTTGTGGAAAATCTTTTGTTCGAGCTTGCCAACTTACAGCACATACCAGAGTTCATTCTGGTGAATTGCCATTTAAATGTGAAGTTTGTGAAAAATCTTTTTCTCTGTCTGGTAACCTTATAGTCCATAGAAGAATTCATGCAGCTGAACGGCCTTATGTTTGTGAAGTTTGTGGAAAGTCGTTTGCACATTCTAGTCACCTTAAGGTCCATACAAGACTTCATTCTGGTGAAAGGCCATTTAAGTGTGAAGTTTGTGGAAAAACTTTTTGTCAGTCTAGTGGCCTTACAAGCCATAGAAGAATCCACTCAGGGGAACGGCCATATGCTTGTGAACTATGTGGCAAATTATTTTCACATTCTAATAGCCTTATAGAACATAGAGCAATTCATTCAGATATACGGCAGTTTTCTTGTGAAGTATGTGGAAAATCATTTACCCAATCTAGGAGCCTTATAAGCCATAGAAAACTCCACTCAGATAAAAAGCCATTTACATGTGAAGTTTGTGGAAAATCTTTTACACATTCTTATCGTCTCAGATATCATAGAAGAATTCATTTAAGTGAACGCCAGTTTGGTTGTGAGGTTTGTGGAAAATTGTTTGTACAGTTCGGTCACCTTACACGGCATAAAAAAATTCATTTAAGTAAATAGCCATATACTTAAGAATTGTGTGGAAAATGGATTACCCATTCTAGTGGGCTAACTGCCCACAAAATAATTAATTATTGTATAAGATTGTCACTTGCGAAGTATGTAGAAAAAATTTGCTTAGTGTAGTTCACAAGTGTCCTGTAGAAACATTCATTAAACTGATTGGCTATTTGCTTGTGAAAATTGTGGCCAATAGTTTTTTGGTGTAGTGATCTTACAGTGCATAGAAAAAAAATTCTACTGAAGGTTCAACTACTTTTCAAGTATGTGAAGATAATTTAGCAATAATCATTTATTTGATGGGTTTTGATGCACCTGAACTGCTGTTTGTTTAAAAATTTTGTGGTAATTTTTATTGTTTTTACTATGTTATAGTGAAAGGAAGATGCTTTTATGGTTTTGTGAATAAAGTTAGCTTATTTGAGGTGTCTCATTTTCTGAATGTATGATTATTGGGATGTATTATCATTTGTTTTGATAGTTTGTTAAAAATATTTCAGAATTTCTAATAAGCTCAAGGTCTATATAAATGTTAATAGAGCAGGGAGACCATTACATAGTGTATCATATGTGGTAGAATTAAGAATCATGTAACAGTTTAAATGGATTAAAGAACTGTTGGTTGAGAGGTATTTTAAAAATTGAATATGACTTACTGAGTTCTTAAAATTTTAAAAGTATACCCTTCTTGTAAAACTGAGTTTATTTGTGAAAATTGTGCAATATGTTTTTTTTTGGGTCTGGTATCACAAATTTCTATAGTGCTTAACATGTGAATATTGCGAGCCTTATTCTCAATTGTGGTAGGATCAAAGTTTTATGAATAATTTCCACGCCAATGCAATTGAATATGTTGTTTTTATTTTCCTTACACTTTTCACTTCATTCTCTGAAGCATCTTCAGTGGTTCTGACTGTTAATTAAATTTATACTGTGTTGCAACTTTACATATGAAAATTATGATATATAAAGAAATAAGCTTTAGATATAAAAATTAATATATATAGAGAGTTAAGTTTACTTACATTTTTACATGCTTTACATTTGTTTAAAATGCTTATAATTGTGCCGTGATTGCTGAAACACCTTATTAATAAATGGTTTAAAGCTAATAGCTTGCCTTTAAATTTTTATGTATATTTAGTTCAACACAACACACAGATTAATACCAGATGTAGACATGAAATTTGAAGGCCAAATTATTCAAGAGGTAGAGTGCAAGGAATGTTCAGGTTACATATTCATCATAATTTAAAGTGGAAGGTACTTACTAAAGCAATTGGGTGCAGCCACATAATGCAATTCATATAATTTCAGCTATTTGTGATCTCCAGATGAGGAAACTGGTTTATTTTCCATATTTTCACTCCTTATGGAACAATATTCTAGCACAATTCTACTCATAGAGAGAAAGTGTTCAGAGCCCAAAAGTGAGTAATAAGAATTATGTGTATGGTTAGCAACAGAACTTAGGCAAAGAGCTGTTCGGGAAGTTAAGGATTTTAACATTTTTGGCTGAGAATATGTACTCATTAATTTCCTTTGTAGTCACAAATTATAGTTGGTTTGAAGCAACTAGTAAAATATACCATTATGGCAGTAAAAATGATCTTCACAAGGATTACAAGTCATCAACATTTGTTTAAAATGTCGTCCAACATTCAGGGATACATAAAGTCCATATGATCCCAAAAATTATTAATTGTCTAGAGATGATAAGATTTAAAAGAACTTTTAACTGGGAACTAACTCCTTCTACTCTGTTGAGGAATATATTTCAAAGGTATCTACAAAATAAATGTGGTTGACATAATTAATGTATCACGTATGCTATTACTGAACATCTTTTGGTGTAAATATTATTTTGTCATGTAATTGTTTAAATTGACAGCTTTCCACATCTCATAGAGTCAGTCTCCTATATTAGGATCAATAAAGATGAATATATTGTATTGTATCCAAGTAAACATTGATCAGAGAGCTACAAATCGATGCCCATACACACTTGAGTCATCTGCAACACATTTCTGATCGAATAACCATATACAGTTACAGGAAAAATAACCCTTGACAACAATCTTATTGGAGCAGACAAAAAATTATTAGAATTCTTGTTATGAATTTCGTTGTCTAAATGTGTTACCAGACGGCTGGAAAAAGGCCTTTGTTTTTATTTAAAATTTCCACATGGATTCATTATGTTAACAAACTAATGATTTAAAAACACTAAGTAGACTGCACCACTTACATTACCCACCAGAAATTGGTACTAACCTGTTGAAATTCGGTTTGATTGCTTCGTCAATATGTCCTTTTCACATTTTACAGTATTGTTTTATGGAAAACTTTCCAGGAAATTTATTAAAAGTGGTGAAATATAACAGCGACGCTATGCGATTAGATGCTGCCATCGTCGAAAAATCAGTGGCTGTCTCTTAAAATGTTGGTATAATCCTGTTTGTAATGTTATCTTGATATTTCAGCTTTTCTGCATTGTAGAAAGTTACACAAAATCGATAGATAGAAAACATTTATCCGATTTGTAACAAGGTGATGTCGGTCATCTTATATTGAAACAAGCTGAGATAAAAGACCACATTTCCGTGATGGATGCTGCAAAACGAAAAGTTCACAAAAAAATTCCTTTAACCTCCCCATGATCTCTATGATAAATCGAAACTTTTTAGGTTGATATGATACCTGTTGCGATAATTTTTATTTTATTTTTGCAGCGCTAGTAGTATTTTGCAGTTGGTAAGTCTCTCATATTTCGGTATTTTAAAATAAATTCGTGGCGACTTCTGCCCCTCCCCCTCCACAAAAAAAGCACAAAACGTGAAGAGTACATCATTACCGGTGGCGTAGCTATAGTGGGTGACACCCGGGGCGGATATCGATGGTGTCACCCCTTCAAAACTTAAATTCAAAACTAAGTAAAATATATCATCTTGTAGGTTTAAAATACAATATTAATAAAATATAATTTGATAAAAATTTATGGTTATTAAAAATAGTTAGTAAAATTGTAATATTAAAAATATTTAAAAGACAATTGCTTTCCCAATCTCATATTTCTAGCTTTTAACAGCTACAAACTCGTAAATCACTTTTTCAAAATTAACAATTTGAGTTACTTCATGTTCAATAGTTAACATTGCAAGATTTTAGCCATGTGTTACCGGTGATCGAAAGTGGTTTTAGATTAATTTTAACTCCTCTGAAGACAGTACCGGTTTTGCCACGTAGTAGAAGTTAGCAAATGCTTCGGGCCCTGCGCCTTCTTGGAGGGGGGAGGGGGGGGGGGGCTCGCATTCGATAAGAGAAGCTCTTCTATTGCCACGGCGAAAACCTAGGGGCACTTCTTCATATTTGCTATGGGCCCCGCGCTGTCTTAATCTGGCCCTGTCTGAAGATCAGGACCTCACTTGCCCGGTTCTGTTCCGAAACGTCAAGTTCTTAGTGTTGGTGCTCACTCGATCGAAGTTTGTGACACTGTGTGTTGTCCGACACCCGGCCATCATTATACAGGTTTATGTTTCGACGTTGCGAACCAGTGTCGGCCTGCTGGATGCGGAGTAGCGCATAGAGAGACTTCGGAAATTTCCCTTCCATAACGACCAAATGTTGTTTTCAAGTTATTGTTTGCCTTAAAACAAGTGACTTTTTTTCAACCATGTTCATCATATGTTCGCATTAAAAAATCAATACTTTGCCAGAGTTGAAGATCAACTTTAACATACACAAAAAAATTGCAGCCGAGATCTGCATTTGTAAATGGGACCTTCCATACCCGAATCGCACGCCGTTACCAGACTAATCTGGAAGTAGGCCTTCTGAAAAATATGTATTCAAACACATAATAGTGGATTCCTGTTTTTTGGTCGTAAAAATAGATGGTATACAAAAAGAATATGTTGATTTTATCATGTTTACAAATTTAATTTTCATTACACCTACATTCGGACTGGTGACTCAAATGCTGCGTGTGATTTGGGTACTAAAAGATCCCGGTTCAAATCTTGGCCTCAACTGTTAGTTTTGCGGGTTTTCGTTTACCTCTGTGAATGAGAAGATTCTAAGATGTTCCGTGGTTCGAATTTCAAGTTAATCTGTAGGTCTCCTTTTCAAGTTAGGTGACTACGATGTAGGTGCACTGCGAGTTACCTAATAAGAAACACTGTGACTAGAACTTTGAGATAACATGAAATTATTATTTTTAGTATACAAAATCTTTACAACCTATGTTTAAATTATAATATGCTATAATCTCGTAACAAAAAATACTGAGTGAATCGAAAAGAACCTCGAACAAAACAAACACGTCAAGTGCAAAGTGATTGACATTTCATTGAGATTACGTTGAAACACCCGAGAATCTTTCATTCCGGTACAGTCTGGTAGTGATGATTTGTTAACACTGCGCTGGGATACTACTTTTATGTAAAAGATCAACCAGTTAGGTGATTACGTGAGTCGGATAAAAAAAGTATGTTAATGTAGTTTCGTACTAAAACTGTGGAAAATAAAGTACAGTATAAAAAAGTAGGGTGTCAAACCTACCTGTCATCCCCAACACTGATTCCCAGAAACAATCACTTGAAAACGCTAAAGGAGACTAAAGACCAGGAAGGAACACGGGCGAGCTATATAGATGAGGGAGCATGCCGTCACTCGGCCGGCTGCCGTTGCGGTGACGGTACAGGCCAGTACAGTAGTGGCAAAGTACAGCTCGATCTTTACACTTAGCAACTGATACACAAACTGGCGCTAATTAAAATCCAAATACCCAGACGGTGTTGTGATAAGTGTATGAAATTTAGCTCCAGGCATTCCCACATGAAGAATAGTAAATGGTTTAAAATTTAACTGTAATGATATGAGAATTACGATATTATCTATTATGTAAATTGCTCTTTTTTGGCGTATTAGTGGCGAACAGTGCAGTGTAACATCATACTTTTGTTGTCCGCAAGTACTTGTTGCCCAAGTATGCCAAGACGACGAGTGACATATCTCTACAGTCTGTACCCAACTATCTGTGAGACAGGTCCGAGAATTTACGTGTTATAAGAGGGTGCATCGTATCGTGAAATCTCCCGAAGGTTTGGCTTTAGTGTAATGTCAGTATACAGACTTGTTACACAATGATGAAAGAAAGCTCTAATACTCCTAGAGCATTCCCAGGTCCATAAAGATGGATAACAGCAAGCGAAGACCGCCAAATTGTGTGAGTGGCTGTTGCTGGTAGATCAAAGCAGTGGTCACAGAGAGAGACACCCCCCTCCCCGGACTGTTGTAAACCAATTGCTTGAAGGTGGGTTACACTCTCTGACCCCTATGCAATGTGTCCCTTTAATCTGATTTCGCTGTCAGCATCATCTAACATAAATGGACAGGTTAATGGCGTACATTTTTGTTTAGAGACGAGTCTCGATTCTGTCTGTGGCAAAGTGATAATCGATTACATGTTCGTAGGCGTAGTGGAGAAACTGCTTACCTGCTGTGATTTAAGAACGTCACACAAGTACAGCCACTGGTGTCATGTTTTAGCGGCAATCAGTTTCGACAGCAGGACTGAGTTGAATGTTGTTGATGGCACAATGACAGCCCACCACTGCATCTTATTGTGATACATTTCATGTTCACCATCCAAATTGCATCTTCCAACAAGATAATGCCCGTCCTCATACTGCAGCCATCTTCATACAAGTCTTGCAAGGAGTTTCGATCCCAATTTGGACAGCACGGTCCCCAGATTTGTCCCCCAATATAACATGTATGGGATACTAGGAGTAGAGACATTAGATCACATGGTGAATAAGCAACTGACTGCAAAACACATGTAGGCGTAAAGAGACGTACCCCAAGATGACATCCAAACACTTTTTGATTCAATGCCGCCAAGGATCCACGAATGTATTGGTGCTCAAGTTAGGCGCATTTCTCACTAACAACTGATCTAATGGTAATAACTTAGCCTGAGCCATTTCCATTTGTTTTCATTTTCTCTGGGTATGGCCCTAGATATGTCATCAAAGTTTCCTAAAATTCTACCATTCCTGTATGCGTGTTGAGATTTTAATTTTGGCCAGTGTAACTGTAGGGCGACCATAAGATTCCGCTATAAATTTAAAAAAGTCGAAAGCTACCCAATCATTTGTTATTGAAACATTAACATAGGCTGCATTTAAATGACTTCGGAACCTTGGAATTTACAGGACGAAGGGATATCGAGAGGAGAGCTAACAGAAGTGGCTTGATCCAAGTAGAAGCAATTCCAGACCCAGATGAGGTCCCATCGGTGCAAACCCAGGATCCGGGTCCCACAAGTCGTGAGACCCTGGAACAGACTGAATAGTCAGAGAAGCATTTCTACATTCAATTCCTTTATAAAAATAGAAGAACAAATAAAAATATAAAGACAATGTTATTTAAAAAACAATGGTCAGAAAATATAAGAACATGCCTTTGCGATATCTGCCGTCTTTACATGAAATAATTAACACGTGAAGTATTTTACTAATCGCCTGAGATATACGTAGCTATAGACACGTAAATATGAAATTGTATGTACTGAAGACCGTCTCCACGTGTGAATTTTAGATTTCTACCCCCGCTCCGTAGCATATAAATAAAAATATTGTAAACGGCTCGAATGTTCGTTCAGTTAATGATTAAAGACCAATTTTTGTTCAGGAACAGAAGTTCGACATCTCTGTCGATGTAAGGAGCCTGCAATTATTTAGGTACCTCTATTCGACAGAGGTTACCCGCAATAGAAATTTCTTCTTCTCTAAATTTAGCAAGGCAAATGCTTAGAGAATCATATGCTTATTTATTTTATTACGATCATATTTGCATATTTTCGATCAAAGTGCTTACTAATGTTACGATTTCGCTAGCAAGATACGGGATTCTGACTTTTTTAAACACATGTCCTACAAAAACTGATTACCTATATCAGACGATACCATCAATGAACACTTGGATTCGTTCGGATTGACTTGAAACCTGCCAGTATTGAAAGCTTAATGCACAGTTTTCCGAATCAATTTATATTCATAAATTCGAACATGATACGATTTCATTTCGAGTATGGGTGCACAATGGGTAAGTATGCAGAGTTTAAATCAGATAACGCGAAATGTACCTACTCGATTTATACAACACGGATCTGTCAGATGATAAATTAAAAAATTACTAGAAAATACTGCAAGGCACTTGTGAATCTTAGTTTGAAAGCTAATGGAATTGTAAATAAGCAAAACAATTTTGAAGCCATGACTACGCGTATTCCGACGTACCCTTGGTTGTTTTTTTTTTTTTTTTTTTTTTTTTTTTTTTTTCTTCAAAGGAAAATCTAATATTTTTCTTTGAATATTTTCGATGATTTACAATTTACTTGTCTAATTACCATGATTTTAGCCATTTATATATATATATCTTAATTTTAATTTTGAAACTTCCTCTCTTTATACCAGAAAACTTACATTATATCCACTGCCGCTTCCAACAAACCAAACAACAGTGACCGACGGCAAGCATAACGATTTCCTTTGATTATTGGAGCTATAGAGCGATGCTCTCTTTGTTAAGCGCATGGTGTTGCCAACACTTATACTCTACTGTAACGAAAGAGCACAGCCCTCTGGATCGCATTTGAAAAAGCGCTAGATCAACTTAAAAACCAATATTCAAAACAATAAAAGTAGACGTGTTTCGACACCAAGGGATAAAATAAGTCTACATCACTAATGTGAAATTAAAAAGAGAATTCTTCAAAACCACATTAATAGTTTCTGTAAGGGATTAGGTTACACATTCCAAATGATAAAAAAACGACATATTTATAGCAACGATAAGTTCCACGTAATTCTGTTTATATAAGTTAATGAGTAAACTGTGCTACGCGGGACTGTGCTTTAGGCACATAAATAACAACAAACTTTCCGGAGTAATTGCGTATAAAAGTAGCGGCCATGTTGTTGTGAGACAGTTATCAACCCTGCATGAACTATACCACTAAATACACACATAATAATAAAAAAAAACACCTCTTCGTTAATACGGACTGCATTTACTGGATCAATTTCACCTCACGTTAACATCTTTAGAGAGAAATAGATAATATTACTAACAATTTAGAGCAAATACAGAACATACGACACCCAAAGCTGGAAGCGAACGATTCTCCTACAAATATAGTACAAGTTCGAGATGTTGAATTCCATTCACAGTCTGTGGGTAAGCTCATTCAATCCGTATTGGTACTTAAATTTTTTCCTGTTTTGTTATTCCCTGGAATAAAGATGATAAAACTGGTGCTTTGCGAAACTTCAAATTGCATAATACTTCTCAATATATTTGGTCAAGTTTTTTTCCTTACATTAAAAATAGGAAAATTGCGAATGATCTTATGTTTCAGTAGCAGTTTTGTTGTCACCTACTTACCTATTTCTTCTTATTATTTTTACTATCTTAAATCCTTTCAATGTAATTTTACCTTCCATATACTTCTTTTATTGTCTGAAGTCGGCGACTTCCTTACTTGAAAACGAAAACATTTTCACTGCCTTAACCTTCCTCAGAGTACTAGTTTGTGGTCATGATCATTATTCCCCCTCCACTTAGATACTATCCCTTATTCTTCTGTAAATATCTATTCAGGCCTCGTAGCCAGCGAAAGTTTGAAAAAAAAAATGAGTAATTTCTGAAAAATTCCAATCAAGCTGATTTTTTTTAAATATAGTTACATTTTAGCGTAGTAAATAATTTGTTTGAAATCCACGTCTATATAAAGTTCTCTATAGATGTTTTTCAAGTTCTAAAATCAAAAAAATTGGGTTTTCTCGAACACTGTGCATACTATTAGTTGAACAGCAATTACAGTTTTATGAAAATTATGGATTGGACAATCTTCTACCATAAAGAAAGTCTTATACGACTTTTAAGTCTAATTAACTAATTGATAAACAACGTAATTCTAAATTACAAACCAAGGTGCATACACCACACATATAAGTTTATGCGATCTAGATGGTCTTTTTTCTACGGCACTGTACCATGCGTACATATATTGTATTATACATTAATAAATGATTGGAATACAGTGGAGTTTTCTCTGAATGCAGAATATGCAGCTTGGGTCGCAGCTGTCTGGAGCCCTTTTGTTCAGTTCTAAATAATCATGCCTATAATTTTAAATTTGGAATAATACTAACTTTTAATGAACTCGCAATTGTCACTCGTGGAATATTTACAAAAAGTGAATTGGTTGGGTATTCACAGTGATTTTTGAGAAGAATATAATAGATAGAGCACTATTGTGGCATTCAAAATAAACACCTCAATCGTCGGCTTTTTTGTTTATTGCTTTTATGGCTTTACTCCTCGTCGACGTCGAGGTGATTAGAGGCGAGAAAGCACTGGGGACAAGGAATGGGAAGGAATTCGCCTTGGTGTTTTGAAGGAAGCATCCCAGCATTCGGTCGGAGTCATTTGGCGAAACAATTGAAAACCCAAATCTGGCTGGATGCCTGGACGGGGATCCGAAACGAAGGGGAGACCAGAGCGTCACCGCTAACCCACCTGATACATCGGAGTATTTGCTCATTTGATTTCTAGCCTCAATGTTTATTTTGTGGTGAAGAAAGCATATATAAATGATTTAAGTTAATATAAGCTTACCTTTGTTGTAGTCCATATTCAGCGCAAATAATACTGTAAATCTCTTGGATTCTATACTGATTGATTTCACAGGTTACTGCGTTGAGGAAACCTTGGGAACTGGATACCCGATGGGGATTTGAATCCTCACTCTCTCGATTACTTACCCACCACGTTCGGTATTGAAATTGTCTGCAATATTGATCACAATTTGTATTTGACCAACAAATACTAAATTATTCGCCTGCATTTCACATAGTTTGAAAGGTGCGAGAAGTACACGAAAATGTTATTGTTATGCTGTTATTTTTCTCTTTATCTGCTCGGTTTAATTGAAACTGCCGTTAGTCACTGTGCATTGCATCCCAGTGGAGTTCAG
>JARYHS010006964.1:12866021-12885966 GCA_031002005.1 Vandiemenella viatica | reverse complement strand
AAAACAAACAAACTTTAAATCACAAAAAAATTCTTCAAAATAATTATACTTTCTGTAAAGGAATTTATCATACGTATCGGTTGATATAACACAACACATTTAAAGGTGTAATGATTATCAAATGACTAAAGTTGTACGGGTTAAAGAGTGAAATGAGCTCTTCAGTCACAAAACATTAATAATAAACTGTTCCAAGTCATCACAAGGCGAATGAATTTGATGTGCGGGAGTAATCGGTAACATACGCACTGCAAGACTCCCGGAACACAAAAAGGTACATAACTCACCTCTTCCTTAATATAAACAGCATTTATTGGCTCCATATCACCTCCTATTAATGAACCGAGAGATGAATTACAATATTTCTTGCAGCTAACACAGAACACTTAATGGGCACAAAACACACTGATAGGTAATGATTTTTCTACAAAGACGCTGTATGCTCAAGAGGAAACATTTCATTCCCAATTCGTGCTTTTATTCTAAGTAAACTGATCAAAAGGTAAACTGTTAAATGCGGTTCCCTTAGTCTATCACTGTTCATAGTTAAACGCCAATTTCTTACTGACACTAATATAACTTTATCTTTTGAGATTAATTATTTTTTATTTTTTTTTGTCTATGGCTTTACACCTAGTCGTTGTTGAGGTCATTAGAGGCCGGAAAGATTGTGGAGGTGGACACCGAACGGGAAGGAATTCGGCCATAGCCTTTTTGAAGGAAACATCCCGGAATTCGCCTCGAGTAATTTAACATCAAGATGGGTAATGTTCAAATGTAGTTCAACAGACAAAGCTATTAAAAGTCTAAGTGTTGAATATCTTACCACAGGAGAAAAGTTTCACCATATTCAACTCCAGGTTTCTGAGTGAATCCTCTTGCTACTAATCTGGCACAATGTTGCACATTACCTTCACTGTTGACTTTTTCTTGAACACCAACTTACATTGCACAGCACTTGCACCTTCTGGAAGATTTACCACTTCCCAAGCATCGTTGTCTTCAAAAGCTTGTTTCTCTTCTTCCATGGCTTGTTTCCATTGTTCTGCATCAGGTCTACCAAGTGCCTCCTGCGCGGTTGTCGGGTCCTTGAGATGATCCAAAGTTTCAGCCAAAAACAAGTATCATAATCATTAAATCTTCTATTTGGTTTGGGCTGCCTTTGTGATCTTCTAATTTTCTTTACTTCATCTTCTTGCATACCACATTTTTCATCATCATCAGTTTCTTTCTCTGATGTAACTACTTCTTTTGGGACATCGTGTAAGTCCTCTCTTAATACAGTATCAGACTTCTTGTTTTCTTCATCATCCCCCACTGAAGTGATGATTTCTTCATGATTCTTTATTTCAGTTTCTGCATCATTAATATTTTCCATTATTGTCACATCTCGGCTTATCACTACCATGAGGAAGGAATATATGGAGACGAGATAAGCAAAATCCGTGAAACCTCGTGAAAAATTTGTGCTTGTGCGGCAGACATCGTACGAGTACCAAAACATTGGGCTGTTTGCACTGTGTCAGCTGCTGATAATATTTCATTTTCTAATAGTCTAAAGTTTTATATAATGCCAAGTTGTGCTGCATATGGTTGCACAAACAGACAAGATAGGAAACAACCTGGAATAGCGTTACATAAGTAAGTCACATTGTAATTATCGTTCTTGAAGTATCTGACTGATAACTGTAACATTAGGGCCATTCGCTATAAATTTATTCATTGCTCTCAATAGGATCATATCGTTCTCAAATTTTTGTTGGTGTAGTGTAAACAAATAGCATATGTTACTATTTTGCACCTGAAAAGCTAGCCTTATTGTAGACAAGTGTTGAAAATTTAATTTAAGCGGGTCATGTTTACATGGCGACACAATGAATATGGTATTCTGCATGCTTTACTCACCTTTAAATGTACACTGAAAGTGTACGATGAAATTAATTGTGATAATTTGTGTTGTGCGAACTACTAAACGTGATGAAATAAACTTTTTGTTGAAATGTAGTTCGCGATGCATTTCTTGTGTTTAGATGCGTCTACATAGTTTGATTTTGTAGCGGCAATATTAATGGAAATGTTTGCAGGTTGAAATGCGGTGTGTACTAGAAGAGAACAAACAATTTATTTATCATTAGCTGTTAGCTTCTGATTTATTAATCCACTGATTTTTCTAGCAAAATTATGTAGGCCACTAATAGTACAATATCTTCTAAGTAAGCTCTGAAACTATGAGGTTTTTTGAAGTAAGAATTTTTTAAACAGTTCTAAACATTGACTTATGCTATTTTTAAAATTTCAGATATGACTTGTTTCTGTTCGTAAATATGTCTACAACTATTTTTCTAGATTTTGAAATCTTTCTTATCAATTACTGATAATGGAATGTGAAAATATAACTTATTTAAACATGAACTAAAATTTAAGGACTGTAGAAATAAACAGTTTGTTATTCAAGTTAAAAAGAATTACCTGCTGTATAGCCAATACATAGAATATTTTTTCTTTGATACAGGTTTCCAAAGAATGAAGATCAGCGATCCAAATGGATCAAGGCTTGTAGGAGACAAAATTGGACCCTTTTCAGAAGATTATGTGGATAGAACATCATTGTCATCAATAAGATTAAGAGAAAATGCAGTACCAAATATTTTTCCTGCATACCTATCCATCATATATGAGAGATAGTGTAAGTTACTAGTAAACTATTTAAAACAATGATATATGCATTACAACAGTGCTGCACCAGGTTCTCTGTGGTGCCATAAATTGACAGCTAACCTGTGAGAGTAAAATTAATTTTCTTGACTGTAAATGAGGAGCACCAGAGTATTATATCCAAATTTTTTGATAGTATTTTATTACTTTTACACCATTACAATTCTATAAGTGGAGAGTACTTAGAATCTTCCTGTATAATATTTAAACATCCTGAAGTTAAAAGGATATAAACAAGATGTATTATCCACAACAGAGAGAATTAAGAATCCCTGTAACATTGTAACAGAAAATTCCTCACCAGCCTGTACTAAACTATTCTGTTTAAAATTTTCAGGTAGAAACTAAGAGAAAACCTCCGAAGGAGCGTGTTTCTGATACTTCAAAGTCAGTCAGTGCAAGAGTACGTAGAGTGTCTGCAACTAATGGTGATCCAAACACTGCAGAAGAACCACCTCTTTGTATGGAACATAGTGATGTACTTCTAGGACCCAGTCTGCTCTCAACTGAACCTGGTTCTCTTTCAAAATCAATCGAAGGGGAACATTCAAAAACAACTGTTGATACTTCTACATCACCAATAAAGTGTATAACAAATGATGTGCAATCCTTAAAAAGAAAGGTAGAATGTTATGAAGAAGTGATTAGAAACAATAGGAAGAAACTCCATCAAAAGAATCGCAGGTATAAGAGACGAATAGAAAAATTGTCAAGTATGTTTCAGGAACTGAAAGATAAGCAGTTGTGCACAATCGATTCTCTTGATATCTTATCTAAGGCATCTGGTGTGAATGAGGAGTTTCTGAAAAGACAGTTGAATAAAGTTGTGGGAAATAGCCTACCAAAGACATATTCCTCCAAACTACGTACATTCGCACTAACGCTTCATTTTTATTCACCAAGGGCTTACAACTATGTAAGGGATACATTTGATACATGCCTCCTCATCCTCGTACTATTTCTTGCTGGTACAGACGAATAGATGCAGAACCTGGATTCACTGATGAATGTTTCAAACTTTAGCACAGAAAGTCCAGGCAAATCCAAATTTAGTGTTCTCATTAGTGTACGATGAAATGTCTATCAAGAAGCATGTGGAATTTGATGGAAAACGTTTCATGGCTTTGTTGAAATTGGAGCTGAAATAGACGATGACTCATTACCTGTAGCAAAGGAAGCTTTTGTTTTTATTGTAGTTTGTATCAATGAAAATTGGAAACTTCCAATAGGATACTTCCTGCTGGATGGTATTACATCTGCAGAAAAAGCAAATTTGATCACTCAGTGTCTGAGGATGCTTCACAATGAGTAGGTAAATGTTGTGTCAGTGACTTTTGATGGACTTGCATCAAATTTATGTGCCTTAACTCAATTAGGTTGCAGCTTCTCACCTGATAATCTCATAGTAAGTTTCCACACCCAGAAAATCCTGAATTATTTATTTCTGTTCTTTTGGATCCATGTCATATGTTAAAATGTGTTCGTAATACACTTGGTGAAAAAGGTAGTATGGATGGCAGCAACAATTTCATCGAGTGGAAGTACATTAAATATCTTCATGAACTTCAAAAATGAGGGTCTTTGCCTAGCAAATAAACTGAAGGATGTACATGTGAAGTACTACAAGCAGAAGATGAAGGTGAAGCTTGCATCACAGACATTGAGCAAGTCGGTCGCAGATGCTTTGCATTTTGCCAAGATTTTATGAAAGATCCCAAATTTCAAGGCTGCGAACCAACCATTAAATTTATTACAATGTTCAATGATCTGTTTGATATCATGTAACTCACGGCACACAAAACAACTTGGATTCAAGAAAGCAATATCTGAGTGTAATTATGAAAGTGATACAAAGATTACTGAAATGAAAATTATATATGTAATTTGAAAGTGCCCCAAATGGCGAAAGAAAGTTGAAAGCAGTAGGCTCACTGGATCTTAGTTTTCTGATTATGTTCATAGTTTGAAGTATTTGTTAATTCTTTATTATTGATCAAAAATCTTAAAATATTCCTGCATATAAATTTAGTCAGGATCACATATTTTTTTCAATGTATCAGATCTTTGGGGGGTATTCAAATAATCCCAATGCCAGAAATTTAAAGCAGCTTATAAAAAATGCTCTTGAAATGTGAGTGAAATGTGCAAACACTGGTAATTGCATACCCCTTGAACAATTATCAATCATGACATTGTCACATGTGACAGTTGCACCAGAACATGATAAATTTTACATCAAGGAACCATCGAATTATGAAGAGGAAAAAGAATTACAGTTTCTTCCCAATTTCGACCACGATTATTTGTTTGATGCAGGTAAACTGACTGTTTTAATGGATCATATTGTTTATTAAATCGCAGGTTTTGTGGTACCGGTATACAAAATTTAAAAAAATGTTAAAATGTGAAGATTGTGTCAGTATACTGTGTTCCCCATATCACTATTTCAGAGATCTCTCATAACATACAAAACAAGGGATGGTCTTATTCATCCATCACTTGATGCATATAACTTTTGCAAAAAAGTGAAAAAGTATTTTGTAGAAACGTACATTAGAATGTTTGTTTATTTCTAAAAAAAAAAAAAGGAATTAAACATTTTGAAAACGGAAACACAAGTTGTTCAAATGTTAATGGGCGAAAATCTGTTCAGTCAGCTTAATGAACATTCTCTTGATCAAGATGTGTTGTTTTATCACACAGCCCTACTTATTTGTTAGTTAGATTTAAATACTGGGGGAAGAATATTGTTAAAAAAAGGAGACTCCATTAGAAGCACATTCACCAAATTGATATTGTTCAAAGGCCAATAAATTCTTTATTTATGAAGTCCATTTTTATTTCGACAAGAAACTGTTGCCAAATAAATAGATGTAAATGATTCAAAAAGAGATGACAGTGCTCATATTTGATTAGTTATAAAGAAATAAGCCTACAGCTTCTTTTTTATAAAATTAATTTTTAGTTTCTTTGGAGTAAGTGTTCCAGTGGTAATTAATTACCCTACTTATCAAGTTCCCTCTTATTATTATTTTAAAAATTTAACATGTATGAATTTACATTTAAATTCCTACAGTGTTTTTGTTCATTTATCCACAAATGAAAATTTTCCAAAATGTGGGTTCCAAACTATACTACCATATTCAAGTTAGTATATTTTTGTAACCCAGTTCCTTACCTTACATTACCTTCTCTGTTATATACTCTCATCATCCCTTTCAAGAAAAGAAGCAGTTTGTAACCTTTTCCTAACACCTGTCCAATGGGCTCTGGTAAGTTGAATATATTATCAAACATTATGCCCCAGGAATTTGCACTTCAAACTTCAACAAGCAATTGAAGCACAAATAAGTTTGCATCATAAATACATGTTGAATCAAAAGACTAAAGCATAATTTTTTTTATTCAATCCATGAGCCTACTAGTGATTAATTTGTTGTTTTCAAAATAATATGAAATCCCCTAGATTTTTTTACTATTACTACTAGTACCAAGCACACAAGAGAAGTTTCAGGGTAAGTTTACATTGCATTACAATGATTTTTTTGTTGCACGTGTGTTAGTTCAATTGCTATTTATACTGAAGGTATATGTTGAAATTAGTCTGATAATTTATGCTATGTGAACTAGGGATCGTGATATTGCCAACATTGTTGTAGCTAGAACTGTAGTTTAAATTGAATCGTGTGTGTTGAGGTGGGCAGTACTATTATGGCCCTGGCGATGCTTTTTGATGATTGATTTTCATGTAAAGGGGTGAAACTAATCAAGAGTAAAAATTTTAGATATCTCCCTTAGCAACTATCAAAAATTAGTTAGAGGTATAGTTCCTTGTGTCTTTGGTGACATTTTTATTCTGGTCAGACCGCATTTCAAAAAATTAAACACCCAATCTGCATGTGCAGCAAAATTATCTTTTGGTCCAGTCTGCATCATAACGGGCAGTTCTATCATTACTGTGGCGCCACAGTCTGACGATGAATTCCTATAGAACTCAAGGAAACAAATCGAAAATAAAGAATAAAATGTTTTGATATCTCGCTTGGTTTTCGAGATATAGAATGTTAAAAATCAGTTATAGGTATAGTAACTTGTAAATTTGGTGATTTTTTTTTGTTGTTTTTTTTTTTTTTTTTTTTTTTTTTTTTTTTTTTTTCAGGCTGTATTTCAACCTAACAACAATCACTAGGAAGAAAATAAAACACCTATATTGCATTTCCACAGTGTAGATATGGTTGTTACGGTGATATTTTATTCTGCTCCAGGCCCTAACCTCCTCACATTTGAGGTACAATATCTCGAGAACTAAGCGAAATATCAAAATAATTTAATCTATATTTTCGATTTGTCTCAAGTTGCGTATGAATTCATCATAAAATTTGGATATGGCGAATGTTTTCTTCTGGTCCAGGCCACATATCCATCTAACCACGACAATTTTAAGGTACAATATCTCGAGAACTAAGCACGATATCAAAAAAATAATTATTCTTCATTTTTGATGTGTCTACTCGAGTTATATAATAATCCATCATCAAATTGCGGTGCCACAGTTGTATTATGATTTCCTTGAGGTTTTTGTTCCATTTCCCGTGTTTCTCCGGCCTAGCAATATGCTCACCCCACTTCCCTCTACCCGGTTTAACTCCAGTGTGTGGCAAATCTACAAATTTTCTGAGTGGGGGAAAAACTTGAGACTGCCTCCCCATGAAACATTAATTTGCCGTTGATTTTATTACTATTCTGGAACTAATTAATTAAGAAACTGTGTTATTTTAAGCCTAATAAAGCCTTAATATAGGACAATACAAAAACTTTAACAATCGAAATTCAATTATTTATGGTGTATATAAGAAATTTAATACTACAAAATAACTTAAACTACTATTTTTACCTATGCTATAGTATTATAATTAATCTAACTATCAAGCGTATGCTAATTCAGTAAAACGTGGAAAAACTAGTAATAACATTAACAACAATGACACGAAATTTTAAAATTATTATTTATGGTGTAATCTTAAATAATTCTTCTCGCCAGCAACAATCCTAAGAATTTAGATGATAATTAAAGATTTTAAAATAATTTAGTCTACAAAAACTTAGCTGGAGAATGCAAAACCGCAGTTTGATGAGCAGCTCTACACACACACAGCACACTCATAAGAGTGTATTCAAATAGCGCTTCTTGACATTACCATGTAACTACAGCAAAACAGCTTTTCTAATAAACTTAGTGTTTTGATGCCATTTAAATTCTTTCAGTAAAGTAAGCTGGAAAATCTGCAATACATTTCATTATTAAAATCTCTCTCTTTTTATTTAAGCAGCTGCGTATTTTCGCTGAGCGCTGCCGCCTGTAATTTTGTTTCTTCTTCGGTCTCCTAGAGGCAGGACAGCCCTCTGTTGAATTCTAAATTAATCATCCAGCCCTGTAAAACTCATGCGTCTCGTCTCCTCCGCGTACTGTTCAATTTTTAATTTGATTGCAGCCCATCTGCTGATGTTGTTGTCTCCCTACAAAAACACTTTCGCATTCCACAGACAAATTGTAGCACCCCTCCAACACCTGTATTAGATATCCGTGATGTGGATTCCATCACCACAGTTTGCAAGCAATGGTTATTACAAGCCAATTCACTAACTTCTCTGGTATAACCCCTCACCACACTCTGCAAAAAAATAAAGGATTTTGCATCCTCTTGCTATCAGCCCTACTGAATTTACCATCAAAATTATACCACGAAATGCACACTTAAGGCTTTCAACATGAAATTCCGTCTTATAATCATAAAAATAGAACATAAGTGGTGACTACAAAGGACATTTACAAAATGCCACAAATGTTAAAATTCCATACATCTTTTACTGGTCTCTGTGGAAAGTTTTGCTGGTATTAGCATACAAATTACTTTATTATTCGGTTCAAAACTGTAAATATTTTGCTCCAGATATTTGATTTTTATGCAGTGAAAATAAATTAATTTCTTTCTGCACTGAGTCACTTTAGCCAATAGCAGATGTACAATCCTCCAATGTGCAAAAACAGTAATTTTACAGTTACAGATAACAGTCAATATTTCGTACGAAATAATAAGTTTTTACACAATTAGTTGCTTACTGCAGTGATGATTTTTTACAGTGATATGGATGCAAATAAAAAACAGCTGTTATGAGGTAACTATTTATTAAGTGACGTACGTTCGAGATAATAAAGAAAAATTGGAAACATTAATCTTCAGCGTTCATTCTCTCACCCTAAGTAATTCTGTCACTAGGTGTCACCTGTGGTGTATTTCAGCTACCTGTCTGTCAAGAGCCATCTTCGACATAACATGTGTTTCATAATTGTATTCCTAAGAGATTGTTCTCGTCTCTCTGTGAATTCCATAAAGGGCGACTGGAACAAATGAAGTATATATGTTAATTATATATCCAAGCTCAAGGACACGGTTTCAGAAATACACCGAATGCTAAAACTCCAAACAAATCAAAAGAATCTGAATGATTTAAGCATTTCAGTGATGTTCAGGAATCTCTGGTGTATTACAAACATTCGGTTCAACTTTCATCATGCGTAACTCTAGAAAAGTTGCAAAAGTGCATAAAGTAATCAGTGAAGACAGGTAACAGATAATCACTAAGACTTGTAATAGGGTTGTACTGTCATATGTGACGTTGAGCATCCCAGCGAATGAACTGAACATGAGATCAATACCGCGAAAGTTGTTACTCGTATTTTCGACAGCAAGCAATGAGAACATAGGATTGCCCAAAACAATTGGAGATGACCCAAACTCCCTGTCCAGTCTCTCAGCAGCCCAGACTAGCGTGCCTTGTTCTAATCAATATAAAATAAATTATTAATTTTCGTGAAATTGTTAACAAGGAATTTATTCCATCTGGTAAGACTATCACCGATAATGATGGGCGTCAATGACCTAAGGTATGGAGTAAATCAGACCGAGTACTTTACCATGACAATGAGCTTGCATACATATTACTCGTTGCGAAAGGATTTATTAGCAGTAAATCACATTAGCACTATAATCCGATCCATCTCAGTCGTAAGATCTGTCTCCTTGTGAATTCTACTTCTGACCTAAAAATGAAATTTCAGTTGCAGGGCCTCGCATTAACTCTGTTGATGATATCCGAGTGGAGTCGCTACACACATACACACCCACCTACTTACTTGTTGCAGTGCAATTGTGGAATGTAGCTGATCCACTGCCTCAGCAACTAACCTTCTCCAAAGGGCTCATCATTCCACTCTTCCCATTTGAGATTTCTGCCTCTCTTGCGTCTTCTTGATGCATCAAGCCACACGAGTATTACTTTTACACGTCGCTCTTCAAAGCACAATTCTACCACATCTTTGATGAGATCCCCAATCCACCATATTATATGGCTATACCATCTTAGTCTTGACCCTTTTACCATTACCACTATATCAGTAAGCTGGTCAAGTCCCTCAGTTCTCAATCTTTTCTTGGCTCGTCTACTTCTTCAAATGGACCAAAAATGCCTCCAAGATCCTCCTTTCGATGAAGTCCACAGTTAGGCAACAGACAATACTACTAGCTAGGCTATAGTTTATTTAACTTTAGTTTTGATAATTTTAACAATAATTTTCGGTTTTCCTAATCGAAAAACTTTACCTTCTGCAACACGTAGTTAGTAGACTAGGCTGGGAGTCTCTGGTAGATAGACAATGAAGGTAAGTTTAAACTTATTGGTAAACATGTGTACTCCCACTTTCACTTACGAGTATAGTGAATTACTTCTTCCACCAACGTATTTGAGCCGGAAAGAGAAGAAAGATAATTATAGAAATAAGGTGCCACACTGATTCTTATGTGAATTTTTCCCCTCGTACCATTCGCGGATTGGAATGCACAACAAAGAGATTAGCTTTGGTACTGAGCACCCTCTGCCACCCACAATTTTGTGAATTGCAGAGTATATATGTAGATGTAGACCTAACAGCCATTGGAATTCCAGGAGACGTTCAAAATCTGAAAAATGGATGTGACTACTATGAAAAGACGATGGAAATAAGGATATTAGGCGCATCATGATTTTTACATACAAATTATCAGAAATTATTTGACAGCAGAGTGTACATTACTGTTATTCACTATGTGAATCTAACACTTGTTAGAGTATGGGTAAGTAAAAATTCATCAAATTTGGCAACATTTCTGGCATGATGTTAGAAAAATATAAATGTCAGTCCATTGAAATTTTATGTTATACTGGCAGAATATTTGAACAGATGTTAATGAAGTATGGATGTAATCAATGAATATGGTGCTAACTTCCACTCTTAATTAATATATACAACTAGCAATATCATACATTTCCAATCATATAACATCAAAGTGTTTTTGGATTTGAATGTAGATACATTCTGTTATTGAAGTTACAACTTCACATAAAACTGAAAACAGAATATTTAATTAAATCAGGTTGCTTTACAAGAGGATGCTGTACAAAAAAAACATCTAGGTTTCTGTACTTTCTAAGCAATAAATTTGGATAGACAAATGTAACAGGAAGATTTATGAAAATGACACAAAAATATTGAATTAATCTGACAGTATAAAGTATATATTATGTTTATAACCACAATAAAGACTAAATATTCATTGTAAAGGTTCATTTCTCATCACAATAAGCTATCATAGATTTTTAAAAGCCTTGCACAATGATTAATAGACTTTCGAGGTATATCGCGTTGTTTATCTCATAATATGTCACACATTGAGGTCAACACTGGTCTCTCTCCGCTATGGCTTAGTGTCTTTAAATTGTAAAATTACGTGAGTTTGTCGCTGTTGTTATAATTATAGCAGCGGATATGGTCCGTTAAGTCTCTCCACCACAGTCTCTCGCGATGTAAATAACGCCATAGCTGCATGGCATTTCATAACACATTAATCTGGTCTTGATGTAATCTGTCTTTTACACTGGTTAATGATTGGCCAAGTTTGAAATAAGTCTTATGTGCTGTACATACCTCCAATCGTTTTAACAATTAACTACCCCAGTCAGTATACCATGTAAGTATGGGAGAAAGACGAACTTTCTTGGCACACTGGTATCATGGGATAGTATAAGTTGATGTCTCCCATGTTTTTTTTCTGATGTCAGACACACTATAGGTGTTGGCTCGGAATATTGTGTGTCTCCATTTCTTCTTCAGACTTTGCAAGTCACATACTGTCCTCGCTCTTAAGTTCAGTTACATTAATACGCCCCTTTTGGTTGCTGGGTGATAGTGCGACATGACGTCCAGATATCTATCAAAATGGATCGCCTCGTAGTACGCAGTATACCCTAACATCCAGCGTCACGCATATGAACCAGGAGCTCAGAAATGGCAGCTGTCCATATTCTCCCACTTCACGTGGTGAATTGGATTCTTGTGTGGGCAAAAGTCACGTGGAGTAAGAAATCTTGTAAACTCTGCCAACCAAGAGACTAGAAGACAAAGGTGTCATCAATGCATTGGATCTACTTGTCAGGTTTTAGGCACTTATTGTTAAGAATCCCCTAATAATCTGAACTTTCAGCTGCCGTCCAACAGCCTTCGTCAGAGATACTGTTTATGCTGGCCTAACAACGAGAGCCAAGCATAGGAGAGTTTGTTCATGTTGGTATTCTATAAAATTTACACTGCCACTTTCACATGTAGAGGCCACCACTTGTCTTCTCTACACAGCAGCTTTGTGTCTTCAATTTTATTTTGTGTACAGTGCTAAACATACCATGAGAATCTATTAAACCTGAACAAAGAAGCACAATGTTCTTACAAAAAATAGGAACCGTGAAACTAGTTAACTATTGCTGAAAAATACAGGCAATATTAGTAATATATGATCGTAATTTTTCACGGCGTTGAATATTAATATATTTTCTCGGGCTTCCAGCAGTGTTAAGATGTCACAATTGTGGGACGTTTCGAAGGCGTCCTTCTCTGCCTTCATTCTCAACCAAATGTCAATGAATAACTGTTTGTTTATTCAGCCGCTGCTACGGAAACGGTAGAAGACAAAAACCAACACAACGCGATTACGTCATCCGCTCTTCTGCTAGTTACCGACATGAAACTGTTTCAGAATTTTAATGGCCGGGTTCCAGGCCGCACTGAGTTGATAAGCAGTGTCCCTGTTGACTAATAAATTAGTTGATCTTATTTCTACAGCCTCCGTAATAACGCTGGCCCAAAAATCTTTGACCTGGGCTAAAATTGTTGTTTTTTCAAATTCAAAAGTGTGACCCTCTTGCACACTATGTTCGGCCACAGCAGATTTTTCTTCTTCCCAAGACGAACATTTCTGGCGTGCTCTACACATCGCTGCACAATGCATCGCTGCGTCTGTCCGATGTAGCCGCGGCCACATTCACATGGTATATAATATACACCAGGGGTTCGTAAACCTAGGTCATCTTTAACGCTGCCGACCAAGTTACACAGTATCTCTGGTTGTTTACCGTAGCAACAAGTTTCCTTTCGCTCCGTATAAAAATATTATTATATCGGTTCATACGCCACATTGACGATTAAATGTGATTTAAGTTAGTTGCGTAGTGTGTGTTTTAATGTGTAAAGAACTTTCTGTATCAGCTTAGAGTGTTGTGAAGCAAGAGTTGTGGTGTGCCCAGCCGGGCGTTGCGGACGCTTTTCCGTGTACGGCTGTTAAGTACGGTGAAACGGATCCGTGACCGTGCTTTAGGGCTCGGCTCTCCTAGACTCTCCCTGTGTTAACTCAATTGATTAAAATGGAAGGTTTGATTAGAAAGTCAACATTGAGCTTCAGTTTTCCGTACGGATATGCCAGGCCCAAGATTTATGAAATTGATGAGTGGTTGTTTGAGAAGATAGGTTTGCGTGAAGAAAATGTTCGAGGTTGCAGTACGACTTCATCGCGAACGTCGTTTATGTAAAGTTAAAAGAAGATGAGATGTGCAGCCAGATCATGGAGCGGACTGGAGGGCATGTTGATTTTCTTCACTCCTCCGGAGAAGTAAGTAAAGTCACAGTCAACTTTACAGGACTCGGAATGAGAACTGTTAAAATGTATAATATCCCCTTTGAAGTCTCAAACGACGAAATACAACGGTCGCTAGCACCATTTGGGAAAGTGTTCACCATTAATGGGGAAAAATGGGGTGGCACAATGCGTTTCAAAGTAGACAATGGTGTTAAAATTATTAGAATTGATCTTAAAAAACATATCCCTTCGTACTTAACAGTTAACGGATTCAAGACTCTAGTTATATATGAAGGTCAGCCTAGAACTTGCTCCATATGTAACTCTGTGGACCATTTGAGAGCTGACTGCCCTAGAAGTAGATTAAGTAATAAACAGATCACCAACAAAGGGAATCAAATTACATATGCAGGTATTACCTCTGGGAATACGGCTCCTCAGCGAGATCACATGGAGACCTTGCCGGGAACTAGCTTTCCGAATACCAACATACCAAACAGCAACAATTCCCAAACAAAAGAAGCTGAGAACAAAACAAATGCCGAGGAGAAACATAACTCAGACTGTAGTGATATAAACACTGTTCCATTTCCCGTACTCAGAAAAGATATTGATGATAACGCTGCAACAGAGCTAGAGGGTCATTCGGAAATAGAAAACAATCAGAGGCCACAGGACATTGTTTGTGAGATGCCTACGAAGTCCAACGCAAATATCACCTTGGAGGAAAATAGACATCCTGAGGCAGACATCGGCCACCTAAGCATAATTACAAAAGAAATAGGAAAAAAATCATCAAAAGTCAAACCGATAGAAAATCAAACCACTACAGAAGAGATTACCCAAGCAGATTGTTCGAAAGAGAAAAAACGAGAGGCGCGAAAATCCGCAGAAGCTACAGCAAGACAGATGAAATTAAAGCTACAGCAAATAAAGCAGAAAGCGCACATGGAAATTGGAAAGGAAGAACACAGAGAGAAAAAACAACGGACTTACATTGATTACTGCAGTACAGACAAAAACAATGATAGAGAAGATGCGACCCATGCAAATGTAACCCATAGTCACTGGGCTGACGATATGGACATAGATATTGAAACGAAAAACGAAAAGGATTAATACAAAAAGAAAATAAAAAAATAATAATAAATAAAAAAAGTTAAAAAAAAAAAACTGGCAACAGAAAATAGGCATAAAAAAAATATGAAAAATAACCACCAACTCAATCTTCAATAGTAACGACAATACAGCCTAAATTATGGCTCATTCCATATCAACGCGCCAAACATACTGTATCGCGACTTTAAACGTATGTGGGATAGAGAGTTATGTTAAGTATCGTTGTTTGAAAGATTATTTGTATGCGGCTTCTGTAGATATTGCCCTATTACAAGAAGTTTCAGCAGGGATGTCAGAAGACATTACTGGCTATACTGTAATTAAAAACCTGGGCGATGGTACGAATCGTGGTACCGCCATTCTAACCAAGGAAGGTATAATAGTTCAAGATGTAGAGATGTTACCTAATGGCCGAGGCATAGCGTGCACAATCGCTGACATGCGCATCGCTAACGTATATGCACCTTCTGGAAACCAGAATAAAGAAAAAAGGAAATCATTTTTCACAACCGACATAGTACCTTTAATAAGAAAAAATCACGCAAAGCTCTTGTTAGCAGGAGATTTCAATTGCGTTTTATCGTCCAGAGATCAAACCCCCAATTTTAACAAAAGCATTGAACTTGAATATCTCATAAAAAGCTTAAACCTTACAGACACATGGCACATGAAACATGGCGAGGAATGCGGCTACACCTTTGTCTCGAACAATTCAGCTAGCCGACTTGATCGTATGTATGTTTCTTCAGCCCTGACTTCTAAGGTGTTAGCATCAGAAATCTGGCCAGTTAATTTTTCAGACCATTGCGCATATCATTGCAAAGTACTGAACATTCCACAAGGAACGTACAGAATGAAGGGAATATGGAAACTCAACACCAATATCCTAAAAGACAACGAGTTACACACATACTTTTCAGAGATGTGGATTCACAGTAGAAAATATACAAATAGACATACTAGTAAGATTGATATGAAACCGAAAATAAGGAAATTCCTGGCAGACTTTTCAAAACAGAAGTCATTCTGGCAACACCATACGAAAGAATTTCTCTATATGGCCCTCAGAGAATTGTATCAAGAACAAGATAAGCTTACTGACAACTTACGGAAAATCAAACAGATTAAAGCTAGAATTACCAAAATAACGAAGGAACAGACGTTTGGAACACAAATACGAGCTAGGGTGGACCATTTTCAAATCAAAGAAGAAACATCCATATATCACCTTGCAAATGAAAAGCGTAATATCAGGCGCAAACTCATAACAGAAATACTTGCTGACGGACGTTCAGTTACGAAACAACAAGAAATAATAAAAATGCTACATAACCACTTTAGCGGAATATATACAGAAGAACCTATATACGAACAGGAAAAGAATCAACTTTTAACAAATATTAATCCTCAGATCACGGTTTCAGAAAACGAACAGTTATTGGAACCAATAAGTGAAGATGAAATACTTGATGCTATTAAACGAAGCCCGAGAAACAAATCTCCCGGGCCGGATGGACTGCCAGTAGAATTTTACCTCACCTTCTGGAATTATCTGAAAGTACATTTAATGGAAATGTATAATGACATTTTACAGAGACAAATCATCCATCCAGAGTTCTTAGACGGCCTCATGGTACTTATTCCTAAAAATGGGAATACTCGAAACGTGGAGAACTTCCGTCCACTAACATTGCTGAACTCTGATTATAAAATATTCAGTCGCATAATTGCAAACAGACTTCGTAATACAATAACCAAGGTAATAGGGAAACATCAAACATGCATAGGTAACGGAAGATCCATAATTCAAACTGTAGCAGACATACGAGATATTATCACGCTATCAAATTTAGCTAAAACAAACGTAGCAATTTTGTCATTAGACTTTCAAAAAGCCTTTGATCGCATCAATCATAACTATTTGCTGCAAGTAATGGAAAAAATGGGATACTCCAAGCAAATATGTAAGGTATTTCAAGCCTTGCTCTCTGGGGCAACATCGAGAATGTTAATAAATGGTCAGATAAGTAAAACCATAAAAATATGCAGATCGGTGAGACAGGGTTGCCCCTTATCAATGTACCTTTTTGCGATAGGTATCGAACCTTTCCTAGTAGCATTGAATAATAAAATCACAGGTGTGACCTTCAAAGACCAAAGAACAGCAGTGTGCGCATACGCGGACGATGTAACCTTATTGTCACAAAAACTAAAGATATTGAAGAAATAAAAACATTGACGGAAATTTACTCTAAAGCGTCTAGTGCAAATCTAAATATACAAAAATCCAAAATCATGGTCTTGGGCCCTGAACAAGGAATAGTCCATGAAGGCTGGGTCCAAAACTCGGAGACATTAAAGATATTAGGTATTCTTTTCACAAAAGAATTAAAAAGAACAATAGTGCTGAACTGGAGGAAGCAATTGAACCTTCTAAGACTTAGAATGAGAGAAAATTGCTTTAGGGACCTAGACCCGATCCAAAAAGTATGTTATATTAACTGTGTAGCATTATCCAAATTATGGTACATTGCGCATTTCCTCCCCATCCCACGCGAAATGGCAAAGAGAATGGATTCGGCAATAGGATGGTTCATACAGCGCGGAGAGATTTTCAAGATAAAGTATGACTCACTGAAGTTACCATTTGAAAAAGGAGGATTACAACTGATCGATGTAAACACAAAATGTGCTGCCATACTCCTGAAAAGTACATACAAAATGTGGAAAAGTGATACACCTGGGTTCTGCGGAAAGATTATGGCAGCCACAGAACCTTGCAGCATTGAAGCTCCAATTGACATCAGTCATTTAAACTCACATCTAGTTCATATTCGACAATTCTACGTAGACTACAGTTATATAAACAGAGAGATCAAGAGCAACAACCCTTCAGCAAAAACTGTTTATAGCTTAATGACACTCAACAAATACACCAACAGCACGGAAAAAATGTATAGCAGAATGGACTGGAAGACCATATGGGAGAACGTACAGAACAAATTACTGCGCTCAAATGTTCGGGCAGTATGGTACAGAGTGGTAAATAGAGCAATAAGCACGAACAGCAAGCTGTATAAAATCCACCTCTGTGCCACACCGCTGTGCGTAAAATGTAACTTACAGGATACGATAGAACATCGTCTTCTGTGCTGCGAAGAACCAAAAATTTGGAATTGGACAAGGGAAAAGCTAGCTTTAATAAACAGATCAGCGCCAAGCATGTACACACCCGATAGCATCTTGCTACCAGATCAGAGGCAATTTCCACCAAGTAAAAGAAACGCCCATGTTTGGCTTATAGGAAATTATACCTATTACATTGTAACAAATCGAGGAAGGGCAAAACTGGAAGACTACTGGCATTACCTAATAGTAGAACATCATAGAACACTGAGACTAAACACGTATAAGGACAATTTTGCTAGATTCCTGCAGGTAATAATGCCATATTGACAACCAACTTGATTAAAGAAAAAAAAATGTTCTTGTAAAATAAAAATAAATAAAGTGTTAGAATGTACGCAGGGCTACGGCAGGCAATGTTCAACAGATTTGCGCTTCATCCAGCAGCCAAGAAAAGAACTGAGCCGAGAGCTTGAACGGTTCCGGGAATCAGAGAACCTGAGCTACAGTAAGACTCAAATGTTTCAAAGTTTATCAATTACATCAACTACTCCAACATAGCTGCTAAACTAGTACGTCAGGCACTGAAACAAGAATTCAGAGCAGAAGCTGCAAAAAGAGATGATTCATTCATAAAATTTACTCCATGGAAGGATGGAAAGCCACAGAAACATTTGAGCACCCCAGCACCAGAGTGAGGATTTGAAGCTTTTAATTTAGAGAAGATAAATAAGTAAATAATTTAATTGTATTTAAGAATGTTGAATATGTACAAAAGAATTAATAACATTTAAAAAAAAAAAAAGCGTGTGTATGCGGTAAGGTTACTTCCCATTTTGCGAACCGGGTTCAAATCCCCATACTGCCAAATATTTTTATTTCTTTTTTTATATGCAGTAATAATTGAGCATTGATTTTATTTCATTTAAATTTTTTTATTATGCGAAATAACTTTTAAAACAAAATATTACAGAATATACAGTTCCAACGTTTTTTTTTTTTTTTTTTTTTTTTTTTAGAAAATCATTATTTAATTGTTTATGTGGTTTTTTTTTGGAATGAAACAGGTATATTTCATGTTCATTCATCGTTTCTATACTTGTATCTCTACAATTAATATCGAAAAGTAAATATATTACAGCCATAAGGTCGGGGTTTTTCCCCCCTACCACAGTTACAGTGGTAGCATGTAAATGTTTTAAACTAACATAATGTCTGTTATTTCGCATAATAAAAATTCGTAAATGAATTTTAAATGAAATAAATTAATGCTCAATGATTACTGCATATGAAAAAAGAAATAAAAATATTTGGCAATATGGGGATTTGAACCCGGGTTCGCAAAATGGGATGTTTACGCCTTACCGCATACACCACGCTGAAGATGTTAACAATGTACTAAAATTATAATATTTAAAATGTATTTACATTGTTTCCGCATTAATTTCTCGATAACCAGGGCTCATTTTGAAGAAATAATTGTAACACAGACATATGGAGTAAATACCCTTCAACATATACTCGGGGGATCAAAATCCGTTCTGAACAGGTCTGATGGTTCCCAAGTGAGTCTATATGGATAAAACCAGTTGCTAACAGACGGTGTTTTCATTTACAATTGTGTAACAAGCAACTGCGGAAGGATGGCCAATATACCATATATTTCCTGCACACCATTTTACCCCTTTCCCGTACCCGCCTACTTTTTCACAAATTTCTACTTTAAATACTTTCAGCGTTTTTGGTAAATTATTCATCATTTCTCTTGGTAACCTATTGCAACCCCTGACCCCCTTACTTACAGAAGGAAATCTCCCCACACCTTTGGGAGCGTGCATAAACCGCGTAGCTCCATTTTGGCCTCCTGTGAACCCCCCCTCTCCCCTACGTAGCCCGACGTGGCTTTTGCCTCTACCCCACCCCCTCCTCTCACGTAGCCTTTTTCCCAATTGACTCCAGAAGACATTTTGTACGGTTTTCTCTTG
>JARYHS010006964.1:12847531-12865021 GCA_031002005.1 Vandiemenella viatica | reverse complement strand
TACTGCATCTTATTGTGATACCCTACATGTTCAATATCCGAATCGTATTTTCGAACAAGACAGTGTCCGTCCTCATACTGCGGCCATCGTCACACAAGCCTTGCAAGGAGTTTCGATCACAATATGGACAGCACGGTTCCCAGATTTGTCCCAAATAGAGCATTTCTAGGATACCAGAAGTAGACACATTAGATCACATGGTCACCCAGCACAAACTGTGCAACAACTGACTGCAAAAGACATGCACGCGTAGTGAGACATACACCAAGAAGACATCCGAACACTTGTTGTGTCAATGCCGGCAAGGATCCACGAATGTATTGGTGCTCAAGTTGAGCGCATTTCTCACTGACAACTGTAAAAGGTAATAACTTAGCCTGATCCATTTACATTTGTTATTATTTCTTTTAGGTACGGCCCTGGATATATTTTCAAAGTTTCCTAAAATTCTACCATTAATGTATGCGTGATGTGATTTTAATTTCCGCCAGTTTAACTATATGGTGATCATAAAATTTCGCTATAAATTTAAAAAAGAGGAAAACTACCATTTGTTATTGAAACGTTAAAATAGGCTGTATTTAAATGACTTCACAACCTCGCTATTTGGAGGACCAAGGGATATTGAGAGGAAAGTTAACAGAAGTGGCTTGATCCAAGTAGAAGCAATTCCAGACCCAGATGGGGTCCCATTGGAGCAAACCCAGGATCTGGGTCCCACAAGTTGTGAGTCCCTGGGGGAAACTGTATAGTTAGAGAAGCAACTCTACATTAAGTTCCTTCATAAAAATAGAGGAATAAATAAAATATTAAACCATAATTAAACGTAATTTAAAATAAAAAAACCAACGGTCTGGTAATAAAAGAACACGCCTTTGAGATATCTGCCGCCTTTACATGAAGTACTTAATAAGTGAAGTATTTTACTACCTGCCTAAGAAATAAGTAGCTACAGACTCCTAAATATGATATGTATCGAAGCCCATCTCCATGTGTAAATTTTAGATTTCTAGCACCGCTCAGTAACGTATAAATAAAGATGTAAACGGCTCGGATGTTCGTTCAGTTTATGATTAAAGATCAATTTTTGTTCAGGAACAGAAGTTCGACATCCCTGTCGATTTAAGGAACCCATAAGAATGTAGGTACGTGTATTCGACAAAGAAATCTTCTGTAAATTTATGATGGAAAATTCTTAGAGAATCATACGCTTATTTATTTGATCGCGATCATATTTGTATATTCTCAATCAGTAGAAAGCATATCAAACTTACATGAACCTAGAGTTAAAGTGCTTAAGGGGCATCCATAAATTACGTGAGGTGAAATAGGGGCGGGGTCCCGCGAAATCTCACCAATTCTCACATGAGATTTTTTAAAATTGTGTTGGACTGTAGAGCTAACAAAAAAAAAAAAAAAAAAAAAAAAAAAAAAAAAAAAAAAAAAAAAAAAAAAGTATTTACAAATGACGCGAATGTCGAGTTTAGGGGGGTATTTCGTCGAAAAGTGTGGGTGTAATCGGCTTTGGGAGGGTGAGACCTAAAAAAAAGGTCTCAAAAAGTTACGAAGACGATCCGTAGAAAAGGGGGGGGGTCTGACGGGACCAGATCTCACGAAGTCTCACCAGAAGGGGGCGGGGGGGAGGAGGGTCCGAAAATCCGGAAAAACACCTCACGTAATTTATGGATGTCCACTTACTAATGTTACGATTTCGCTAGCAAGATACGCGGTTTTAAACACATGCCCTACAAAAACTGATTACCGACAGACGATAACACTTGGACTCGTCCGGATTGACTTAAAACCTGACCGTATTGCTAGTTTAATGCAGTTTTCCGAATCATTTTATTTGCATAAATTCGAACATGATACGATTTCATGTCGAGTATAGGTGCACTGTCGACAAAAGGAAGGTACGCAGAGTGTATATCGGATAACACGAAATGTACTCAATTCGAATCTGTCAGTTGATAAATTCAAAAATTACTAGAAAATATTCAAGTCACTTGTGAATCTTAGCTAGAAAGTAATAGAATTCTAAAAAAGCAAAACAATTTTGAAGCCTAGACTACGCGTATTCCAGCATACCCTTGGTTGCTTTTTTCATTTTCAAAGGAAAATCTAACATTTTTCTTGAAATAATTTCGAGGAATTACAATTTAACTGCCTAATTACCATGATTTTAACAATTTTAGATATATACTTTAATTTTAAAACTTCCTCTCTTACTACAAGAAAACTTACATTACATCCACCGCCGCTCGTAACAAACCAAACTGTGACGGACGGCAAGCACAACGAGTTCGTGTGATTGTTGGAGCAACAGAGCGATGCTCTATTGTTTAAGCGCGCGGTGTAGCCAATAATATTATTATACTCTACTGTACTGGATCGTATTTGAAAAAGCGATAGATCAACTTAAAAAGAAATATTCAGAACATTAAAGGTAGACGTGTTTCGACACCAAAGGATAAAAGAAGTCTATCAAAAAAAAAATATATATATATATATATTGTATCACACTAATTTCGATTACTATTTTCGAAATGCTGGTGTCACCCCCAAACGGGTGACACCCGGGGCGGACCGCCCCCACCGCCCCCCCCCCTAGCTACGCCACTGGCCCCTGCCACCCGTGTAGCCGATTCCCGTGTGTAGTGCACCCCTGATCTATCCAAGGGATTCCTACAAGACTCAACCCCAGGACGAAGATCAAGGAATCTGCAGCCATGACTATCACAGAAGCGCCGTAATCTCTGGTTCAGCACCTCAACACGGCTCTGAACCAGAGGTCCACAGTCAGTCCTATCGACAATGCTGCAGATGGATAGCTCAGCCGAAATCTTGCGGCCAATGGCCACAGAGTTCACCCATTCTGCAAGTCGCCCAAAGGACGACAGGATAACCTCCGACCCTAAGCAGCAAGCATCATTGGTGCCGACATGAGCTACAATCCGCAGCTGGCTGCACCGTCCGTTCAATGGCATCCGGGATGGCGTGTTCCACATCTCGAATCAGACCCCCCGGAATACACAATGAATGGATACCGGAATTCATCCCCGACCTCTTCGCCATTTCCCTAAGGGGTTCGATAAAGCGCCTAAAGTTGGAGCTACCGACCACTAAAACCCCCTTCTGCAGTTGTCCAGACTTAGCGGGCTGTGGGGCTGCCAACTCACAGGCCGACGATTGCAGGACTGAATCAGATCCAGACAATGCGTCAAACCGATTGGACAGAGGTACAAGCTCGCCTTCTTGGGAATCAAGCTTGCACGACTGCCCCCGCATGCGCCGTCGACGTCCAGACACCACACGCCAGCCACCACTAGGCGACGGCCGCATAGATTTCGACATCTCGGCCTGGACTGCAGGTTCGATGACTGGTATGGGAGATCCTGCGAGCCGATCAGCGTCTACAGGGTCACCAATACAGCATCTACTGCACTCACTTACGGCAGCTTCCAGCTGTGTAACTCTTGTTACCAAAGCTGCAAGCTGGGTGCGCAGGTCAGTCACCTCAGCCTGCGTCTGCACACAACAACCACAGTCCCTACACATACTACCTTACAGAAAGAAAAACTAAGGAGTACACGAGAAAAACGGACTCACTATGCGTTCTCAGTAGGACCTTTTGTTAATAACCAAATATACAAAGACGAAGCTTGCGCTAACTACGCACTTTAAATTAAATTGCACTGGATGTACCACTTCACGTAACGATTCCGACCAACGACTGCAGCTGCTGCTACTGACAAACTAATATGCAAGGACGAAGCTACAACTAACCACACTTTTAATTAAATTATCACTAGAGGTACTACGTCACGTAACGGTTCCGACGATGGCTGCTGCTACTGACTAACAACTATACAGAGACGAAGCTAACCACACACTTTGAATTAAAACTATCACAGAAGGCACTATTCCCCGTAACGGCTGCCGAAGAACGACTGACCACTATGTAGTACAACATTTTTATCCACATTTAAAATTTATATTTTTCAGTTATAGTGATATAGATTGATAGTATTTTAAAATATAATTTCTCCTCTGAAAACCGCACTTACGCTCTTCTGTTTTATACTTTAACCATTCTTAGTTCTTATAGCTTTACGCTTCGTTACCATCTAGTTAATTAAAGATGGAGGACAATTCGGGATAAGAACAGATACATATGTAGCCATTACCTCTTGCACCAGTCATCCTGGCGTTCGCCTGGAAACATTTTGAGAAAACATTTTAAAACTCTTAGCCAGACAGGTGTTTGAATTTTGTTCTAGTTCTTCTTACCATGACAGACAGCTACCATACTATTTTCTCCTAGGAAAGAAGATCGTGAGAAAAAAAATTGTTATTCAAGCAGGTGGTGGTATTGGAAAATTTCATTTGCTGCCGATTTTTTAAAATTATTATTTCTGTATCCTGAAGGAAATGGATGACTGCTTTTCCAGCTCAAATAACATAGATTTGTAAAAGGAAATTATATTTTTTGGGACTACTACAAATTAGAGTCTACAAAAATCGTTATATCAAGTTCAGGAATCCATGATTCCTCAGCAATATATGGTTCTAATTCAGTACCATTTTTTCTCTTCTGAACTGTGCCCAACAGCAACTACAGGTTGAATCAAAACAGCGTTGTTGAAGGAGGAAGAGGAAAATCATTGCCTAAGATATCTAATAATTTCCTTGTTCTGTAGGACTATGCAATTTTCATCCATATTAGCCACCGTGACCGCAGACACGTTCACAAATCCCATTATAAGAGTACCAACAATTATGTTCGTTTTTGATCTGGCAATGCAGTGTCAAGCGCTCTGTATTACGTTGTAGGAGTAGCCGATTCGAATACAGTCTCGTACATGGGTGGTTTTAAGTAAATGTGGGTGTTCGTCTTATTGTGGCTTCTCTATAGAGAAACATTCAGATAAATATGAACTGGAGCTGGATAAATGGTTATAGAGGGCGAAAGCTATACATGTAGCTCGAAGCACATTAATTTCCTGTAACGTGACTTCCGGTTATTTTTTGTTTAAAGATCTACATCACTACAGAATACTAATTAATGCAGACAGTACTAGTAGAATATTTTTAAGATGTTTTGAAACCAATTTGATGTGCAAATCCACAACATGTAATTTTCAGATTTTTTTTTTAAATACCCAATACACATATATTCATTGTTATATAGCACTTTCATAGTTTCTCGAAATATAACCATGTAACTTTAAAAATATTTAATACAAAGTAATCTCTGTCATTTTCGAAAAAATGCCTGTTGTTATTTCAGTAGGTGCCCCTGATACAAAAAGGACTTATTTCGCGTACAGATCATATTCACGCACCTCATTGGAGTTAGTTCCATTGAACAAGTGTGCTTCGCTTTCGCATAGGCACTGATAAATAAACACTTCCTATTAGAGGCTGTCATGTCGATTACTTCCTTATCCGCATGTCTCCGATCGGCATTTATCTCAGCTTCCTGGAGTCAGGCAGAGATTTATTTTTCCTCCATTCGGGCAATAGACCGTTACCTAAGTGAAACCAATTTAGTTTTTGATTATTGAAATATATCATAAAGCATTAACTGAGGAAGGTTAGTGCAAAATGAGAAGTAATAATAGGGAAAATTACGAATGTAATAGTTATTCTCCAAGATTTTCTCCTACAAAAGGTCTAAAGAAATATCTGTTTTAAAGACAAGTTGTAAGATAGGAGGAAAATAAGCTTAATTGTGTGCATATTAATAAGCAATTCTTTTGTAATCTCATATGTCAATTTAATTAAGAATCTCTCTGATTTGTAAAATAGTTATTAACTAAGACACTCTTTTACAATAGTTCCTATGCTAAAACATATATTTTATTTTATTTAAGTAATTCATTAAAAACAAAATTGTAATTGAAGAGGTTAACACATTTAATTATGTCCACCTCACTAATTTCCCTCCTACTCAAGACTGCACAATAAATTATCTAAGAATATCACTCTGGCATGTAATACTAGTTACTAAGAACAAAAATGTGGAAACAAAGCTTATTGAGTATGATGAAACTAGTCGATATGTATCAATTTTAAAAGTTAAATGCAATACAATCAGACCTGTAATGTAATAAGATGCACAGAAAATAACATATAAGCATATATCATAGATAAGTATGTAGAACAACTGTAAACATTTGATGTTGGTCATATGGTCGTCAGGACCGACGGCCAAATAAATAAATAAAAAATTTTCCTCCATAGCCAAGCATAATCTTAAGAAACCGCGTCCAGTACACGCCAGATGAAATTAAACGCCCCTTCCCGTGTAACATGGATATTAATGACAGCCCCTATTTAACAAGTCTATATTTTGATATCCTTAAATACTTTTTACTACGCAACCATATTACAACTGACATAAACAAAAAACAAAAAAATTATATAAAGTGGAGTTCATCAGTGAGGGGTTTTGGTTTCCACTTTTAAATAGTTTAATCAAATTTTTGTGTCAATACCATTTTTTAAAAATGAATGTCTTTCATCCCGATATCCACCCAGCCAGCTACTCCGTTTTTATGTGATCTTCCTGCGTTTTGAAGTATTTCAAAATGGTTTTTTTGTCATATGGGTGAAAACCACGCAAGCCGAACACAACAGCTACTTGAACGCCCATGCCCTCTGCAGGACTCGCACCGGTGTCCTAGCGTGGTGGCAACTTTAAAGCCTCACGTTCGGGAGGTCATGGGTTCATATCTTTGTCAAGCCATTCAGATTTCTGCTTTGCATTATTAATCGATTTTTTTTCTTATGGCTTTTGGCCGCAGCGAGGTCTTTAGAGGTGGGAAACGACAGGAAACATGGAACATGGTATTTTAAAGAAGCACTCCGACATCAGTCTGGAGTGAATTCGGGAAACAGTGAAAACCTAAATCTGGATGCCAATACGGGGATTCGAACCCGCGTCCTCCCGATTACGGGACCAGAGCGTTACCGCTCACCCACCACGTTGGGTATGATTAATTTAAATGACTCCATGAGTGCCAGATGGTTCCTTCAAAAGACCACAACAGAATTCCTTCCCATCAGTTACCCCATGTTTCTTTCCCTCTCTAATGATTTTGACATCGGTGAACCATAAGGAAAATATAACAAGGGACAGAGCACCCCCGGCAAAGTGAAACTAGCGCTCTTGAATAACCTAAATCCAAAGTGTGATCGGCAAGAGGTATTTTTCGTATCGTCGGTGCCAGTGTCATTTTAGGTAAGAGGTCAGAGGGCTCATGAAGCTACGTCGCAAAACTTTGAAGAAGTATCTGTGCTAGTTGAAAATAACGGGAGATGTAGATTTCTTACTTGGATTCTTTAAGCTTCAAAATCTGAAACAACTAATTCACATTGAAGACGAATTTACTGTCTTAATTATCGTTATTACTGTTAAAATGGTTGCTACTTTGTTCTATCACGAGAAGCTTCCCTTCTAATAATACTATGGAGAAAAAAGCAAGGACTTGTTTTATTTAACTTTGAATAATCTAGATATAATTACTTTATATTTCGTGGCCTAAGTCAACATTTGCGTATTTTCGAAAATCTCCTTCCTTTTTACGCTTAAACTTCATGTTAGTCACACACAATTCTTTAATGCTGTCGATTTAAGCTCTTCTATCGGTTCTAAAATATTGTCCGTTTTAATTTAAGCGAATCTTTTCATCATTCTTCATATAACTGCATTTGCTAGAAAAGTGTAGCTGTTTATTAAGAATGCCGCGACGGCTATTAACCTTATGAGAAAAGCGTTGTCATTCCTTGAAAATCAATCGATTTGGTAAATTCAATGTTTATTTTGAGTAAAAAGGGATTGCTCGTATTTGTTTTAACTGTAGAGCTCCGAACTTCACCCTTATGCTTCAGCGACACTCTTGCGCGCGGAGTCTCTCTTTTTTTTTGTCTTGGGTAAAATCACTGGGAAATGAAGGTGTACCACCTACCAGTTATGCTGTCCCATGAGGTATTTGTGTCCAGAACAAAGCATAATCGAAAGGCGAGGGGTCTCGCGAATTCTGTACCCGACTGTACAACACAACAGGAAAATAAAACGGGGAATTAGGCAGTGTGAGCACAACTGAGTGAGGCTTTACACGGCCAGTTTTCAGGGCAGTGTGGTTGGGGCCCACTTTACCCCCACCTTTTCAACCTAAAGGGGCCCTTACACGACCCGTTACCTTATCACCTGGTCCCATTCCCGTTCCCGATCTCAGACAGTATTGCATTTAGACGTCCCGTCGGCAGGCCCGATATGGCTGCTACGTCACTGGTATCCTACTACCACATGTATATACATCTTGCTCTAAAATTTATACGTTCCATTTAATAGTAATACTAGTAATAAAATTAGTTAGTTACAAATTTTGTTAATGTTATAATATTTAAATTAAATATATATGGCCCCACATTTATCAAGCCTAGGAAAAAGATTAAAGATGTGTGCCAATTACATTTACAAAAGGCATACCGTTAGCCACATTAGACATCTTAAATGTTATTGGTGGTGAAGATTTCTGGAATTTCTAGCGGAGGACACATGAAATGCATAATTTTTCGTGTCTTTGGTATGATAGAGGGCGTGTGGGGTTAGGGTTGGCAGCCATACTTTATTACAAAGTATCATACTTTATTTTTGGCTATTATACTTTATACCTTTTTCCTAACAACAAAGTATGCGAAAATATTTTATTTCGAATAAAGTATACAAAGTAACTGAACGTCGTTCTGCTAGTTTCACAATCTCCTTCAAGAAAAAGTGCCTATCGGGCAAGGATTTTTTGTTCGCTCGCATCCTTTGATCGGAGTCGAGACAGTCATAGCGGACCATTCATATTTTTGTGCTTTAGTCGACTTGTGTCCGCTCGCCGTTATTTCTAAACGGAACGGTGGATTGACAAGTGTAGAATTTGTGGTTTCTTCTGTTTCACGTCATTTTTAAGTTAGAGTTTTCAACTGCATTTTTTCTTTTACATTGTTTAAAATGGCAAGTAATTCAGATTCTGTTTACGATATTGATTATTAATACACCAGTAACTCCAAAGGAAGCAAAACTGAAGAAACCTAAACAAGGGCGTAGCGAGGATTTTGTTTAGGGGGGGCAGGCAAGAGAAAACTGATAATATGTATGCTAAAAAACGTTTATTAATCTAATACATGTATATTCTATTAATTGAATAATTAATTAATATTATTATATTATAATTAATCATAATATAATTAATTAGTATATATAATTATACTAATAATAATTTTCGAGCTACCTCATGTGCAATTTTATCACAATTTTCTTGTAAAAGTTTTCTGTGTACACCAAGCATGCACAGACAGGTCAGTTGGATCTCTAGAATATTTCCATCTTATTTAACTCTTTCATAAGGTCTAGTTCTCTAAGATTTTCTGTTGTCATACCTTTGTCCCCATAGTTTATACCATAGTGCGACTTCATAATCAAACAATTTTAAGTTGTAGCATTAGCAGAAACATTGTGATTTTTTTTTTTTTTTTTTTTTTTTTTTTTTTTTAATCAACCAATGACTTACTTAAACTTTAGCTGGGATGTAGCTAGGGACTGTAATCCAGCAATTCGGGATCCGGCATCATTTGGCAGTCTGGCGGATCCAGCACCTAATTAAGCGGATCCGCAATCCGTAAAATGGGATGAAAACATGTTTCAGTCTTCGTCACCGTGTCTCCCTGTCGTCATTTTCCGGTCCGACTCGTTCTTTGCCGGTTGTATCGCCCCGTTTAACTGTATCCTTCAAGTTGACATCCGGGCATTGAGATTTGCGGTTTCCATTGTTTCTCCAAATCACTCTAGACGAATGCCGGATGCTTCCTTCAGAAAAAGGCCAAATCCGAATTCTTTCCCATTCCTTGCCCCATGTCCTTTCCCGCCTCTAATGACCTCGTTGCTGACAAGGCGTAAAGCCATAAGCAAAATAAAAAGTCATAAAGTAGCTCATTAAAGTTATTTTCCATAAATTCTCTGCAGTCAAAAATAATTGATAAGACATTATAATACTGTAAAAACAATAATTATTATACAATTTCAATTATAAAACAATAATTTCATATAGGCCCCTAATTATATTAAATGAAATACATACATGAAACTACATACTAACATAGTTACATGAATGAAATTATACCTGGAACGGTATGGATTTTTAACATCCACCATCTTCTTCGCCGTCTTTCTCGTTATATTTTCATTTTCGTTTAAATTTTTATGATAAATATAGGTTAAGCAAAAATTTATATCCAACACAACATCGACGTCCCTCACGCTTTCTTCTCCAAAACATACAGCTCATTCGCAAGCGTGTGGCTGTCAATGTTCGGCTCCCCACAATTAACCAAGCGTTTGTAAAGGTTTGGAGTTTTCGGCAAGTGCCAAGCGTGTGGACCCGGGGTTATGTTCACCGCAAAGAAACATTTTAATATCAGCTTGCTTAGAATACAGGGTTCGTGCACCACGGAGCATTGCATCAGTTTGGTCAAGGAACGACTGACAGGCTTTGGTGTTGCTGTTGAAACTGCTGTTATCGGCAAAAGATCTAATGGAACAAGCGTCATGGAAAACGTTCTGCCTTCGTACCTGCAATTGTACTTTTCACACAGCACACAATTGGCAGTTGTCGATGTTTTATACCCCTCCCCCCCAAAAAAAACCACTGAAAGAAATTGAGAGCATAGAAAAAACTTTCACTCGGACGTAGACCACAAAGACCTGGAAGCCACAATTGAAGCACAAAGCGTGATCGTAGCACTGGATATTCCACATACTGAGGTGATTCCCAGATATGATGATCTCAAAAAAGTGCAGAAAGTTGTTAAGTTTTTCAAAAAGTTTTTTATTTATGACCATTTCAATCAAACCAACGAATGAGGAGGCAGAAAGGGCTTTCTCGGCTGCTGGCTATATATGAAATTCTTTGCAAATAAAGTGATAATTTCAGCGCTTATTAGATAAACAGATTATTTTTCAAACTGACGTGATTTTCTGTGATACATGTAAATTGATCTAAAACTAAATACTTACTATAATTGACTATTTACTAAATAACTAGAGTTAAATTTAAAACAAAGCGTGTAAAAGCGCAATGTATAATCCTAAAACACTACTCCAGAGAAGCTATCAAGGAATTTAAATAAGGTATGAAAATAGATTCCTTTCAAAAATCGTATAGAGAGAGCAGGGTGATTGGGACGACGTTGTTGGACAGATACAATGCGCCGGACTTTCAAATCGGTTTCAATGGCAGCTGCAGTACTGGTAGATGTGTTTAAAATATTTTAGCTCTCCGTGTCCGCGTCGCTGCGATTATCTTTTATGACAGACATTACTCCCATGTCGATCGTCTTTGATTTTTACGCAGTGGCAACAGGTTCCAGTAATCCTGAGTATTCAATCCAACGCATATAATGAATTCTGACTTAGTAGCAGCGCACTATAACTGGTAAGCACCTTTCCTCGCCGCATCATTTTCTTCCCTAGAAACATTCGAAAGTCCTTTGACAATGTCTTCAAAATTCTTGTTAAAAATAGCAAAACACGTATATTTTTGAGACCAGTGGGTCTCGTATAAAGCTGAAATATTGGCACGTACTTTCTCTGTAAAAAGTTTATGATGTACTCTGTGGTTCAAATTGTGTTCCATATTTCTGTAATTTGATTTAAATTATTTACAACCATGTTGTCTGTGGCTTTCACAATGAAAATACAAGGCTTTTTTATATTTCTCTTTAAAAAACTTTGAACCCCATCAATATCACCCGCCAATGTAGAACACACTTCACATCCTTGGCTAACACAACTATTAGGCCCATGTCCTTCGTTTTCTAAAAACCTGTCGATTTCTAATGCTATAATTTGTCATTTAAATCCATCGGTTCTACGAATCTGAGAGATTTTTGGCGGATTGTATTTTATCTTCGTCAGTAAAACTATTTTTATGGAAAGCTGTTCTTTCCCAGCTATATCACACGACTCATCTGCCAACAAATATAAGTATAAGCCTTCTTTGCGGCCTGCACAATTTCATTTTTAACGACCAAGCCGCACAGGGCAATGATTTCGTTTTGAATCTGTGGGGAGATATACATGACATTTTTTAAATTTTTCAATATGCTGTTTCAAAACCAGAACACTTGAATCAATTCTTAGTTTCAGCAGGTATTCAAGAACACCTGATGTTGCTCTTTACATCTTCAAGGCAAGTTATTTGTACGGTGTAACACAGAAAATAATCGAAGATATTATAGATGACACGATTTATCGATTGTCTTCTACTTCCTTCTGGTGAGCAGTATTCATCATTACAGCGACCGGTATTTTCTCCAAGAAGTTCTTAACATCGCTGCTGATTGATGATAATGTGATGAAGCATGTTTTTGCAATATTCATGGATATTTTTAAAGTGACAGAAAGTTCGAGTAACAAATTAATTAGACTATACTAGCAGAGGCAAGTAAGTCTGCAAGCAACAATGATTAAATTTTAATTTCAAATTAGTGGCTTTAGCATCTACAGAAAATTTATTTTCAGGAAGGTACCCAGCAGCTGGGCTGTAACACAGTATGTAGCAGTATAGGTACGACCACAGAATGAGAAACAACTTGACCGTTGGACCGACCCAACTCATATCCGAGCACCTAGGACAAATATACTGTAAAGTCAAGAGTAATAAATATTTTGTCACAAATTAGCTCTTACACTATCGACTTTTTCACAATCGCTTGATAGTAATAAAAATAAATAAAATACAAACGAATACAGATAATTATAGTTATTAAATAAAAGTCGTACTTTTTGTATGTACTGTATGTAATACTATATTAAAAGCCATCGTTAGCCTTATGGAAAATACAAATTAATTACTTTTAAGAACAGATTATTAGCGCGCTCTCTGGTTATATCACAGTATAAACGATCGGATGCGTTGTGGGGGTCGAGTCAGCCTGCAATCTATCGGTATTTAATCGCAGTTAAGACGGGATGTCTTTGTTCGAGTTGGCTCGCGCGGCAGCGACAGTTTGTTGCCATGGATAACAAAAACGGCCGCCTTTTAATACAATTGTACGGTGCCAAATTTTTTTGTGTAATAGCAAATGTGCAGCCTAATCAGACTCAGATGGTATCACCTCCATCACTACCACAACCGTCACTTGAAACTCCAATCAACGAATCTATAGAATCGCCAAATGACAGAATCAACATAATACCTTTTACCTAAGTAAGGAGTAAGTTCTCGTTAAGAATGGCAACAGAAAATTGAATAGCAATAAAAAAAAATTAGTATTAAACGGGTGCTATTACCTTATCTTTGACCATTCTTTCAGAGCTTCGCATAGTGCGTCAGAAACATCTGAAACTGTTCAAATAAATGATTGTTTTGAAACTCGAAAAAGGTAATGCAGGCTAGTACACGAGTCTCCAATTACTAGAAATCTTGAAGTCACAGCGTTTATCAGTAACTGAAATGCCTCCCGAAATTGAGTGCACTGGCTCAATTAATTATTTTAGAAACTCTACGATTGTCAATCTCGTAAAATTTGTTTATTGTATCCTCGATGGCTTCATATCTAATGTCTTCCATGAGTTTCTCGCCATACTGTATTCAATTAAAATACAATTTCCATATCCACAAATCATTTTTCGTTTAGGTTTCTAGTATACAGTGTGTCGGATCACAGTGAAAGTTGCGGCTATTCGCGCACGTGAAATGTCCACGGTGGCTTCACAAAAAGACTGCCTGGATAGTTTGCCGCGAAGCGCGCTCGTCAACAGAAATGGTTCGCGCGGCAAATCCCCACGTAGCCCAACTCGGCTTTTGCCCCCCCCCCACCACGTAGCTTTTTCTCACAATGATTCCCGAAGTCATTTTTGTACTGTTTTCTCTTGTCAGGCTATCATAAATTACAAGCGGGATAATAAAATGACGGAAATAATTATTCACATGCTTCTGTATCTTAATATGAAAGAAAGCTACGTGGCCTGACTCGGAAATTCCCCCCCCCCCCCTTTAAGTAGCCCAGCGTAGGTTTCCAGCCAACCCCTCCCCCTCTAGACCGAGACACGTAGCTTATGCACAATCCCTTAAGGCCGGTTCACACTGTGCGGTTTTCACCGCAGTGGAAACTTAACCGTCGCCGCCTACAGAATTTGATATGTTTACATATTCGGCGTTAGAAACTGTTGCTGCTATTACAGCGGTAAAATTTTCGCTGCCATGAAGAGCTGGTAAAAGATGACGTGGTCGGACGTCAGTACCTTTCTTTTGATGACCTTAGTTTCATTTTGAGAAATTAGAAGTTAATTTAATTAATTTGGTGTTTATTACTTCGTAGTTAAGTTTTAAAATTGTTATTTTGAAGGTTCCATAGCCATAGAATAGGGGGAAAAAAAGCCAAAGGAAAATAGAATACTTGAGGAACGACGACACCAAGTTTTTCAATTATTTTGGGATGTATATTTCTACAGTTGCTTGCGAAACTTAAGTACGGCATTCAAAAGAGGAATACCCAGTTGATGAATTGTATTTAACGTGTGGAAATGCTGGCAATCTCCTTGAAGTAACAGATTTCTCATGGGCCTAGTATAAAAAAAACATTTAATTTCATATAGTTCCAATCCACTATATTTATTTTATGTTAATTAGGGTGAAAACTTCTTGAGGTGAATATGAATAGATGTACATGAAAAGTTTGAAAAATACACTATGCAATATAATGGCTAAGACTTACATTTATTTGTAACTAATACATATACTTCACTGTGTAATCAACTATCAGTGTTGAGTTTATATTGCTTTTATACTTACAAGCACAATCGACTAGTTAAAACTTTTGTGATTAGATTGTAATCTGTTAAGTGTTTTAATAACTATTACTTTACAAAGAAAAATCGAAAGTAAATGGCGAAGATGATGCCGAAGTTACTGAACACCTTGTCTCACTGTATTCGTCACTGCTGTTTTAGAAGAAAAGAAGAAGAAGAAAAAAAAAAAAAGATTGAAAAAATGTCGATCCACAGAATTTCGAATGTTGAAAGTTTTCCTTGGCAAATGTCTAAGATATAAGTACACAGTTATATAGTATTAAACATCAAAATCTTTCTATAAAATGTAATTCAACATTTTTCAACTTCTAGTTGGAGCTTTAAAAATTTATGTATATACGTGATCAAAAGTTTACTATCCAAAGGCATTTTTCCTCATTTTTCATTTCGTTAAAATCATTCCTAATTTCAAGGCACACTTCTTTCCAAGCGTTCCTGGTAGCGTTCAGATCTTTAAAAGAATCTATAGTTTTGTCTCTTAAAACTGCTAACGAATTGAGAAGATCTGTCAAAAAATGTTAACTTTAACAGTCTGAAAGCGCACAAGCGGTTAAAAAATCGCCGCGCGTGCAAGCGCCTATTTGACCACATGGGCCACTGTCTGGATTGGGGCGGTCAAATTACCGTCGAATGTAGTGGCACTGGCAGCGCACGGCTGCATACATGCCGTTGACGGCAGCTCTGCCGTGGGTGTAAGCCCAGTGTGTAAGCTCCCATTTGATCCCTCGCACCTGTACTGGAACGACGGTGACGGCGACGGAAAACTTTCCGCCGCAGCCGAAACCGCCCAGTGTGTAAGCGATGTAACAGTCGTCAGCAGCGCCGTACGTGGCCCGTTGTGCTGCCCCGCCCTTGCTAACGTCTGTTTTCCCGCAAATAGCTGTAGAAAGCAGATTTAAATCGAACGAACCGAATTAATTTTTGAAAGTTACTTAACATTGTTTACTCTTCGGTTCGGCAGAACTCTGATCGAGTGCAAACCCGCGTCCAGCTAGGGGGGGGGGGGCAGCTGCCCCCCCCTGCCCGTACCTGGCTACGCCTTTGTGTCGGTAGCTATCCATCAAAATTCTTAACAAACTCGAACGAAGCCGTGGGAACCAACTAGTAAAAAAAAATATATATATACCGAAACAATTGAAGTTCTGGAAAATTTTATTATAACATTTGGAACTCACTGAAATATGAAAATGTTATATCTTAAGAGTACATTATAAGTTTACACATCGGAAAGAATTTCTTCCCCAACCTTCATTTGTCTGAATTACTTTCCCTTCACCGTAGTTCTCTAACATAGCCATAGATATTCTTGATTCATCCCCCTGCATCCATAATCTTATATATATATATAAAAATAGACGTGTGTTTTCCTATATTTCACTTTTCAACCACCACTACCTAGCACAGATCACTGGTCTTTATGTGTGGAGGCAGCATGGAGTTTCCTGTCGTGCACAACGTTGGCCGAATGTCGATAGCTGTGGGGATGTGTGAGATATGATGGTTAAAATTGGTCCATGCAGAGCATTTTCGTATTTCGACCAAAGACACGTGTCTCCGTATATGTCACTCTGCTGTCATAACTACATAGCATAGACCATTGGTGTTTGTGTGTGGTAGTGGTATCGTGTTTCCTATCGTGTACTATGATGGTTAGATATCGGTAGCTATGGGGATGTGGGAGATATGGTGGTTGAAAGTGGTCGACCTGCGGCACTTTCACATTTCTACTAAAAACGTATGTTTCATGATCACTTTTCAGCCAAAACTATCTAGCACAGATCACTGGTGTTTGTGTGTGGTAGTAGCACAGTCACCCGTCAATAACAACGTTGGCCGAATTTCGGTAACTGTGGTAGTGTGGGAAATATGGTGGTTGAAAGTAGCCGATCAAGGATATTTTCGTATTTCGACCAAAAACATGTGTCTCTGTATATGTCACTCTGCTGTCACAACTACATAGCATAGACCATTGGTTTTTGTGTGTGGTAGTGGTGTCGTGTCTCCTATCGTGTACTATGGTGGTTAGATGTCGGTAGGTATGGGGGTGTGGGAGATATGGTGATTGAATGTGGTCGACCTGCGGCACCTTCATATTTCTACCAAAAACCTATGTGTCATGGTATATCACTTTTCAGCCAAAACTATCTAGCGCAGATCATTGGTGTTTGTGTGTAGTAGTAGCAAAGAGTCACCCGTCGATCACAAAGTTGGCTGAATTTCGGTAATTGTGGTAGTGTGGGAGAAATGGTAGTTGAAATTGGATGGTCAAGGATTTTTTCGTATTTCGACCAAAGACATGTGTGTCCGTATATTTTACTTTGCTGCCTGAACTACATAGCGCAGATGACTGTCGTTTGGGTGTGGTAATAGCATCGAGTCTCCCACCATGCACTATGGTGGTTAGATGTCGGTAGCTGTCAATCCAGATTCTTTACAAACTCGAACGAAGTCGTGGGTACCAGCTAGTATTTTCATAAACCAATTTTAACTTCCCTGTTTTCTGCTATTAATTGTTTGTTTCTTTGTTTTAAGTGTTCTCTATTACCTACCTGACTATTAGCTCTGTTCTCTTATCAGCCTCTTTGGACTCCTAACCTCCTTATCATAGTATGTAAGTTCCT
>JARYHS010006964.1:12825381-12846531 GCA_031002005.1 Vandiemenella viatica | reverse complement strand
TCTCCATTAGAGTTCTTAGAGAGGATTTGATCAGTTTACCTCTGGAAATAGATTGATATTAATCACTGAACCTGATAGGTGATCTGACAATGTTAAAGTCTAGCATTTGTTTTGTGAGAGCACAACTATAATTCTTACTTTGGCATTCTAGATTTTGGTTTTCTATTGTTTTCTTGAGATATCTATGTAGTTAGTGGGATGGTTTACTTGAAACTGATTGGAAAAATTACTTTCTCCCAATCCACTCCACACACTAAAAACGTTAATGACCAATAAAACCCTCAAAAGAGATCTGTTATTCAGTTGGCAGCTTGAATGTGTTTGACTCGTATACTGTATTTCTCATACCGTATTTCAATACTTGAACGCGAACACGTATATTGATGATACATTCTTCAGTGTCTTTTCCAATTGAAGCAATAGAAGTATCTCTACTAGTACCAATTATTAATTAAAACCTATCATAAAACTAGGCTGCTATTGGTCTCTTCTGTGCAACATTTTCTTGAAACATCTGAGGCAGTTAATAATGACATACATACATGAAAGTAGCGTTAAGGTTTGCTGTGGATCTACTGGTTCTTATCTTTTTTTACATTTTCTGTGATTCAAATTGAAAGGTTCTACTTTCACTATCTAATTGGCTAAGGGAACTATTTTGTTTAGTGAAAAGTATTAGATATCGTGCCTTTATGATGAGTATGTTGAAACAACAGTAACTTAAACAAGTTTGATTTTCAATGATATTATATTTATTGGAATTGTCAGGACAATGACATTATAATGCTCACTTTCTATCGTCGATATTTTCTCCCTTGAACGATATCTAGTGTGACAATTGAATATAAATAGCTTTTTCAAAACAAATGTATTATCTTCAGTGCTTCTTGTTGGCTGTTGCTTCGAGTAGACTATATATACGGATTAGGTTGTGGTGTCAGGATCTGTATTCTAGATGTAAGATTCTTAAACTGGTGGAAGATAATGGTAATTGTTTTGTTGTTATAATAAAAAGACCTTATAATTGCAGGCATTGAACCCCCAAGTACAGGACCGGATTAAGACAGCGCGGGCCTGTAGCAAATGTGAAGAAGAGGCCCTTGATTTTTGCCTTCCAAGGGAAAATTGTAGAGCTAAAAAAGGCCCCCTAAAAGGCGCGAGGGCCGTAGCATTTGCTACCTCATGCTACGTGGTTAATCCAGAACTGTCCAAGAACTCTGCTGCTCATTGCTTCTGAGTGGAGTATGTCTAGTACTTATTTTGTGAACATTACTTCTTCATTATATTCTTCCCATATGTATGTGATAATCGACAACCTATTCTCTAAATTTGTCCACTGGAGGGTAACTTCAGTTTCTAACTGTTACTTGGAATCCTATTTAACAAACCCCAACTCGCAATCATCAAGTAATTTTTATAACTCACCATACTTCTTTGGCTTTGTATATCTCTGTCATCAGCAAACAAGTAGGAGAGGAAAAATAGCTGCTATATGTTGAACCCATGGAGGAAGGAAATATATGGAGACGACGCAAAAGACCTTCACCACGCATTGAAGTGAAGCAGGGCGGAGGAGGAGTGGGGGGGGGGGGGGGGGCATGGCCGCTTCCATACAGACACGGGGAATATGTACAAAAACCGCAAGGGGACTCTACGATAAAGGTAACGCCGCAATCTGGTGATGGATTATTATGTAACTTGATATGACAAATAAAAAATGAAGAATAAAATTTTTTGATATCCTGCTTAGTTTTCGAGATATTCTGTCCCAAATGTGAAATGGTTTTGGTTGAAATTCAAAAGAAAAAATTGGTTAAAGTCAAATTTGATGATGGATTCTTATTTAAAAAGACGAGACAAATGAAAAATAAAGAATAAAATTTTTCGATATCTCACCTACTTCTAGAGATATACTGTATCAAAAGTGAGGTTTCTTGAGTTGAAATGGAGAAGAAAAATTTCGCAAAAGTCAAATTTAATGATCGATTCTTATGTAAAACGACGAGACAAATCGAAAATAAAGAATAAAATTTTTCGATATCTTGCTTAATTTTCGGGATATACTGGGAACATCGCAATGTTTGGAAGCGCAATACCGCTGCTGCCGCCATGCGGGAGAGTTTAGAGCCTGCTTCACCGATTTAACGTCACTTCTCCTCCATATATTTCCTTCCTCCATGGTTGAACCACTCTGTTATAAATCTACCTTTTTCAAAAACACTAAAATCAGAGAGGAAAAGAATTGACTTATTCAAAATCAACACTAATGCAGGAAAAGCCACCACTCCTAAACTAAACTCTTATTATTTTCATATCACCCTCTTGTATTAAGCAGAGGTTGTAGAAAGTGGTTTTTAAGTGTATTGCTCATGGAAAGATTTTTAAAAGCATGTATGTGTTTTCATAGAGATGAGTCAGTAGTTTTGAATTAGCCAGTTTTTAGTCGATGAAACATGTAGCAAGAAATGTCGCTGAATCCTCTGTTTTCTTAAACTGTGTACCAGATTCAGGTGCACCCAGAAGTGAATTGAACAGGATCATCTGAGGATGCTGTTGCCTATTCTGTCGTTAAAGAGTGCAGATTATACGCGTTTAATCGTTGCTTGACTTCAAATTACTGCACATAATGGCAGCAACTGGTGTTTATGCCAGAATCTGAGAAATGGAGAGACAGGCTCAGGTCCTTTCTGTCACAAATTGGCAAATATAGGACATGTTTTTGTATGGTGGCACATACATAACTTTCCTATTGATTCATATTACCCGCCAGGACGTAGTCTTTCTAGACCACTTATGCTAGCTCTCTGCGGGGGAACAGAAACCAGCGTAAAAGCTCTCACCAGACTGTGTCCTCCTCCACTATGGCGCCACACATTCAGTAAATTTCGTCAGACAAATTACGGAAATAAAACAGTGTTCTTTCCTTATGTCTTTTAAAATGTTTCACGTCAACAAAAATAAACTAGCGGTAATTTTGATTATTACTATGCTCTGAGTATTTTCCTATCAATTACTGATAGTCTGTGTTACTTAACTCTGATCGAGTGGCCGTTATCTTCCGCACTGCGAACACCACAACAATATCACCAGTGCCATTTATCTTTGACAAACTTACAATATCAAATACAGAACATCGTAGTAAAATTACCAAGTGAATTTACCAAAAGCTGTGAATGAAATAAATATTAGAAAAGGCCAAAAAAATATTGGGGGGGGGGGGAATTTACACTAAAAGGAAAAAAACATAAATAATAATAATGAGAACAACAACAAGCAGGTAAATGGCTGACAAGGAAAATTAACAACGCGTCATGTGCTTCATCATAATTAATTTAAAGCAAAAAAAAGTAGAGGGGAGGTATGATCATGTTATTTCGGCTGCTCTGTACATTGAAGGGACGCAGTTGGCTTGTCAACCCATTGACCGTTTAGCTGTGCTAACGGGAGTTACCTGGCTGGATGCTTCAACAGGTGTTACCGGGCGCTGAGTTTAGCAAGAACAACCGGCGACCTAGACGCACTCTGCAGGAGAGCGACCCACCAGGGTTGTTAACCTGTGCTAACGGCTGAAGATAGCGCTTCTAGAAATTGGGAGCACTGATACAATACACGTTATTGATTGGTTTGGGGTAATCATAAATGCCGAGGGAAGGAAATCAACTGTGGACCCTATGTGTGTACTGGATGAGGTGTGGTACAGGGTGTGCAGCGAGACATCCCAGCCGCAGCTGAGCCCGGAGTTGCTGCTGCCTGGTGAGGGTGTAGGATGCAGTGATGTCTGTCTCCTTGAATGTGATGTTACACTCGCTTCCTCACAGTGAACGGCAGAAAAAGTAAAGTCACAGATTAGTGGTCACAGTACATAATTTAACAAACTTATCTGCAGTATTCTAGAAAAAAACATGGGCTGATATTTTCTCTCAAAGCAGATAAGAATGAGTTGATTTAGATTTTTGATTGCTATTGTCATTAATATAATTCTACATAAGTCTAAATTGCCTTTGAGTGAATACCTACACGTTTTCGTACTAATTTCTGGTGTAAAAAATAAAAAAGAATAAATAAAAATAAAAACAACGCGTGGAAGTGTCTAAACATGAGGCAAAAGCGACATGGAAGTATTTTTAAATCCAAAGTGGATTTTCTAACTGAAACCCAAAGTTAAAATTGCTTGAAAATTTAACTGAAATATATTTTAGCAACTCACATGTTACAGGTAAAGTTGGTTTCAGTACTCTGAGCTAAGAAACGTATGGATAAAACCTATTAACAAAATCATAGTACATTAATTTTTTTAAAAAAATGAAGGTCCCATTTTTAAATTAGCTCCCATCAACTACTGGAGAGCGACATAAATATAGCTGCAGCGCTGATAATGCCATAGAACTAGCAACAGGGGAAAAACTGGTGGTGATATCGTAGTTGATATGTTATCCATTTATTGCCTCAAGCAATTTCTGACAGGGAAACAATTTCACATCTCGTTGTGAAAAGTAGGTGCAAACAATTAAAAAAAAATTCATTGGTCAATTAAAAATTTAATTGTGAGTCCAATATATTCAGAAATTATGGGTCGTTAAACTACAAGCAAATAAAGACAAACTAGTTTCAGTGGGTAACAGACGGCACACGTTAAACGAACCTTCTCCCATTTTGACCATCTTTAAATCACGCGTCATAGTGTACGAGCAGTTTCCAAAGACGCAGCCAGCTGCTGACACAGCCATTGCTCCATCTCCTGTTACCGTCGACGCAGAGCTGACCAGTCAGGAACAGATGAGAGGGATGGCGGATGTTTATTTTATCCAAATCAGCTGTTGTTCCAGCCTGTATTGTGCCAAAACTTTCGTTAGCAGATCGAAATGAACTGGTGCTAAATTCTTTCTTCGAAAATTTGGCGCTCTTTGGTGCCAGTCGAGTGGATTTGGTTTACCGACTTGTGACCTGCGGCCATTACTTTACCCCTCAGTTGAAACAACAGCCAATGCAGTGGAAGATAGAAAGTGGTAATACATCGAAGTATTCAAAGAAGTAAAAGACAAGTTTTCTATATAAAACTGTAAAAAAAGCTTCAAACTACAAATAAAAGAAGAGTAGATGGAGATTTTAGAACGAAAATAATGGTACTATTAATCATGAAGCAGTTAAACAGGAAATTTATAATAGACAAGAGTAAAGTTTATCTACTTTCAACGTTTTCATTTAAATTATGCCTGCTTTGCTATCACAGTTTTATTTCATTACGAATATTACTCATGTATGACAGATTTTTACGATTTTACGTGATTTTTATCTCCAAGTATGTTTTAAATGCATTTTGTCTGTATTGGATACAATGCCACAATAACAGATTTTTTGACAGTGCGGCAACTAAGTTATACAAAATAATAGTTGTCAGTTCTATAGTATCTTTTTCAGTTGTTAGTGCCTGTCTTTCTATGCATTTGTGCTCATAATCGTTGTAAAATTTCAGGAATGTCAAGAAACTTCGTAGATCATTACTCTGTGATTAAAACATATTAATTTAGCTTCTTTTTGTTGAGCCAGTTAAATATTTGTTAATAATCTCTGGTTATTGTTGCTAAAAATGCTATTAAAGCAGATTAATTTTATTCATTAATGTCACTAAAAATATACAATTGTCGCGACTGTATTCTTCAATTGCCCACACTCAGTACTTTATGTCATGAACACGTGCCAGTTTGTCTAGCGCTATACCTATAAGAATGTTATTTTTAATGTGAAATATATTTCGCGATATTAAAATCATGATTTATCCTTTATGTTAGTAATTTTAGAGCTCAACTATTAGCGACCAATCCATAGAATGGAGACACGACTCAAGAAGCGATATGGTGGTTAGATAACACTGTCGATCATGTCGCTGAATTGTAGACATAGATTACAGTGAACAGTAGTGTTTTATGGGCGTGTTATATACCAAGACGAATGGAGGGAGCTGCGCTAAGATGGTGCGTATAGTTAAGCCCTACTGCAGGAACAGTGACGGACCTATGAATTTTCCGAGCAAGAGGAAAAACTTAAATTTGCCGCGCCTTCGACACCACTCCCATGATGTTGCCGCCTAGAATGAGTACCGCGGTGTGTCCGTTCCTCCTCTTGGATCCGGCATTGCACACGTGACACGAGAGCCTAGCGTCCCCATTGGACGCGTAAATCACTAGCAGCAACGCGCTCGCAGCGTGATCACAAACTAACCATCAGTAACGTTTACACTCTCTCACCAGCCTCCATGAGTCAGCCAACACGAACACAGGTCGGCCATGGCATTCGGTAGGATGCGGGTTCATATCCCCGTCCAGTCATCCATGTTTCGATTTTCCATGGATTCCAGGTGAACGCCGGGATGGTTCGTTGAAAAGTCCATCGCAGAAAAATAAATTAATAGCTTCCACGCTCCCGAATTGTTGTCAGATCCTAGTATTTATTTTACACTAAGGCCATTAGTAGTACTTAGTACAGCGCGTAAAACAGATCCAATCACAGCTGGCCTCAAAAGACGGCCGAAGACGTTAGGCTGAAACGTCAGCACTTAACACTAGGATGTGGTGCCGTTCCGGGAGCGTGGGAACTTTATTCCGGCCGCGGCAGCTTTAATGGGGAAAACACTGGTCGAATAGTATGGATGCAGCAGTGTATAATGTGGGAAGGATGGTTTATTAAGCAGCAGGCTGACTCGAAGGCTCTGCTCCGAGCAGTGTGGTCGGTAACTGGGTGCGATCCAATTTATGGCGGAGTTCTCAAATGATTGGAAGTAAACGTCGGGGTTACTGCATTCAATACGAGATGACTCAGTGTGCACGTGTTTCTTAAAACAAAGGCACTAGAAGCAGGGCCACAATGCTGTCAGATATTATGAATTATCATGTGACCAAGGGCATAGCTGGAATCAGCTTTGGGTGGGACAAAAAAACTGAACTTCATACAAATATCGTAGAACATTGGTTTTTTCAACACTTATTTAACATATTATGCAATAGTGATCAATGGTTCCGGCAAAAAAAAAAAATAAAAAAAAAAATATATAGAATTGGAATTTTTAAAATATGTTTTTCACTCGACTTCTTGAAGGAAGGAGGCACGGAGTTCCCCACATTGGCTACGCCCATGCAAGTGACGGCCGAAAAGAGTGCGACAATGTTTAGTGTGGTTGTTTATTTATTAGTCAAATGCGCACTGCAGTAATGTCACATCACGGATCTCACGAGAGATTTCACGTTTGTATTTTCTGCTGGCGCACATATTGTGAAGTACGAATCACAGATCGTTCTCTTCGATTGATTACTGACGGTTTTAACAGTGGATAAGAGCTTATAGCAGTACTGAGTGGATATGAATGTCTATGCAACAAAAGATAACCTGTTTAATAGAATCAGTTTGTGTAACAAGCAGTTTTGGAGCAAATTGGAAAATAATCAGAGGTATCATGTAACTAACTTTTTGTCTGTTGATGATGTCCAGTTGCTTCTTAACAGGGCCACATTTAGGCTTTGTCGGCCCCTAGCCGATACATGTGGCGCGGGTCTATGCTTAAATGTTCCTCTGGTTTTTCATTTGGTAGTAAAACTTTTCTAACACGACAATACGAATTTTGGCTGTTAGATGGTAACGAGGTGGTAACTGAAAAACATAAATCAGATCAAACATTTTACTGTTATAACAGAACACACAGTGAGGCTAGGCGCAAATTGAGACGCGTATAACACGTGTGACATGACGCGACACGAACAGCATGACGCACGCGTGACACACGCGTAACGCTGTGGTGCGCATATTGAGACGCAGTTTTCAAGTGGCGCGCGTACCACTCGCGTCTGAAAAAAAGAAAACATTTTTTTATTATTAAAGTTTGTCGTTATTTAGAACCAGATGGTGCTGAACATGGAGTTTCGCTTTATTCCTTGCTGAATAAGAAATATAAGGAAACTAACGAGTATATTTTGTCTAAAAGGAAAAACGGATGAGGATTAAAAATTCACCGCAGTTGATGTTGGATCTGTGGGCAGATTTATCAATGGAAATGTATTTGCTAGTAGTGCATCGGGCATGAAAATAATGCAACACAAGTTACTACTTCTGTCTCTTGAAAGTATACCTACGATTGCTAAACCAATTCAGCACGTTTGTTTTTGGGAGACAAGATTTTCTTTTAGTAGAAAATATGCAAGGAGGCATGTAACCGAAAATTATTAACAAAAAATTTTAACGTCTAAATTTTTCGAGCTTGACAAACCACGGAATGCGCCTTCGGTATACTGTCTTCATGGTTTCTTGTGTTCAGGAAACCATTTAATAGTAAAGTGGACACAGTGAAAGACATTGTAAAATCAACTCCCATTTCGAGCAACTACTTACTCTAAAGTAATAACTGTAGAGATACAAGTATAGAAAAGATGAAGATTTAACATACCTATTTCATTAGAAAACACATTAATAATAAATTTATTAACAATAAAATCATGATTATAATTAAGACTATATATTATGTAACATTTTTATGCTTTAAACGTTATCTCACATAGTAAAAAATGTAAATAAATTTTAATCAAATAAAATCAATGCTCAATGATTGTTGAATATAAAAAAATGAATAAAAATATTTGGCAATATGGGGATTTGAACTGAGGTTCGCAAAATGACTAGCAGGCGCATTACCCCTTACACCATGACAAAGCTGTCATAGTAAGGCTAGTAATTTTCTTGATAGGTACGGCTCTTTTTGAAGAAATGGTTGTAATATAGACATATGGAGTAAATTCTTTCAACATATATTCGGGTGATCGAAATATCTTCTCAACATGTCTGATGGTTTCCAAGTTAGTAGTGGTAGCAGAAGATGTGAACGATACCAAACTGTTGCAACAAACTCAATCACTGCTTGAACAAGAAACTTCATCAGCTATTTTCAAGTGAGAAAGAAATTCACTTAGTGTTTCTACAATTGAGCACAGTTCCGTTTCAAGATCAATCCGTCATGATTGGAAAATAGTGACAACATACCACACTTCATTTGTGTCAGTTTTACATTCTATAAGTTATGTGGGATCATGTTAGAGCGAACATTACTTTTTGATGCACTAATTAGAAAAATCCTTTCCTTAGTATGTACGATATATAGTAACGAAAAATTGTGAAATGGCTATTTGTGGAAATATGGGTAACATTAAACATTCTTCAGATTACAATTATTTGAAGTGACACCACAGTGTTTTACTTGTTTTGTATTATAAAGCTACATCACTGACACTATCAACTTTTTCTTTTAAAGAGGCACAGATTAAAGGGTTAACATACACCACACGTTCACCCGCGTGGCGCGAGAAACAGTGCCTCGACCATAACGCCGCGCGACTGTGAGCAGCCGCGAGGCGTCGTGGTCCCAATGTGCGCTGTTGTATTTGATTCCATAGTTTACAAAAAAGCGCGCTGTGCTGCGTCACGTCACACGCGCTATACGCGTCTCAGTTTGCGCCTAGCCTAAGGAAACGCCCACACCTCATCCTGTGGAAAATCATTACAAGCACAGAAGTTATTTAAGTCACAAAATAAGAGCTCTAAGAGTTATTTGCGGGAAAATCTCACGGACGGTGTACTCACAATCGCTACTATCTTTTGTAGTGGAAAATCTTCAACACTTTAGCGTCAATGCGGACACACATTAAAACTAGGAATAAATAATATCATTAACAAAGCCGTTGTCAATTGTGCAGAAATGTAAAAATTCAATGGAGTTTCTTATTATAAGTCTTCCCAAAGGAAATAAACTGTTATGTAGGGATTTCTAATAAATTTAAATCCAGACAGAAAGAATTTTTAACATCAGTACCCACTTCACTCCGAAAAGAATTTTCTACTTAGGATCTCGTAACTAAAGATGACTGACAAAATACTGTATGTTCTTGGGATGCAGGTGCGGTAGGTGTCAAAGTTATTCATATTTGCTAAAATAGTGAATGCTTTTCTGTTTGTTTAATAACTATAAGTTTTGTCCCATATCTACAACTCTTTTCACATGCGGTAAGAGCGAGTATATCAAATACAACCACAATCACTAGTAATGGCTGTATGCACTAATTACAACAAATCTGTGACGCATGAATTATAAGAAGGAATAATTATGCAGATTACTCCTCTTAAATTCCCAGTATCCAAGATCCATAGTGATTGATCTGTCAATTCAATAAAAATAAATATTGATCATCTCACACCAAGCACTATAGATTTCGGGATATTAACTGCAATTGAACAAAACACGCCTTTCCGCCTGGTCTGGTAACTTGGGGAGCGGTAATAACATTCGAATCAGTTCAGGTATACCATAATCCCCACCCTTTTGAGTTTGTACGTGTATGTCACTGTGCGCTTTTATCATACAACTACAGGGTCTTAGGAGCGAAAAATCCATTGTATTTTCCATCAATTTAACCACTAGTTATAAACATATATGTATTTTTAAAAAAAACGCAGATTAAGTAAGGGCCTGCAGTACTCTGGCTGTTTGTTCACAATGGTAGGTGGAGTTTATAGAACTTGCGTTTGATTTCTATTTACTTAAGCATCCTGGCTGGAGGGGCTGGGCCAGAGGTACTTTCGCCCCACTTAGACCTCGTCCATCCCTTATGCCAACCCTTTTTACACAAATTAGAATGGATGGTTTACTAACCGAATAAATATTAGGCCTACTATTCAAAAATTCTGAAAATATTTTCAAAAAGTTTGTGATAGCTACATTAGTTATTTGAGAGATGTTTGGTTGTGAGTTTGAGTCGTATGCCGCGAAAAAGCCGCAGTCGGAAGAGTGTTTTGTCACTCAACGTTTTTGGTTAATTATTATTGTTTACCTTGGTAGTTTGTTCCAATCCCTGACTCCCTAAACTAGGAAATAATATTATCCCACACCTTTTGTCTAAAATCGCGCGCCAACTTGTGGTCATGGTTATATTTTCCCTTCCATGCACCTCTCTTAATCTTTTATCCAATATCTATCCATATACTCCCACAAACTACTTCACCCTTCTCCTGTTTTTACAATCAATCTCATTCCAGCTCGTTATCATATCAGTTACTAACTGTTTTATGAGTAATTTCCAGAGACAAATCTAGAAGCATTTTTTTTTTTTTGCACCCTTTCCAACTCTTGTGATTTATACCTAAAATGTGTATCCCATACTACACCACTATATTCAAGCAAGACGGTAACCAAAGTTCTGTTATATCTACTCATCACTCTCTCCAATAAATAAAGTATTTTGAAACCTATTCCTACTACCTACCCAATGTGTGCTGCACATTTGAGTTTATTGTTAAATGTTATACTGACGGTATTATCATTTGATGCTTTCAAGAAGCAGCTCCTTCCCCTACCTTATTATTATAGTTCTTTATTGGTGTACCTAATAAACAGTTGTTGTTTTTTTGTTTTTTTTTGTATTTATATTTACCCCATGTTGTACCTACACAGCTAAAAATCCTGTCAAGATCATCCAGCAAATGTTCACAGTCTTCTACCATATTAATCCTATTATATAGCATTATATCACCTGCAATATTAGTAATTTCTGACGATAAACCAACACAATCATTTATTAGAATTACAACTAACAATGTTCCCAACACACTACCCAGTGGTACTCCCCTTTTTCACACTTATTTTGATAATATAGTTTCTACCCAAATTTTTCATCAACTCTAATATTTTTTACCCTACTTAACATCATTTTATAACTCTTTCTGACAAAAGATCTGGTGCAACACTATCAATTTTGTCTCCAAAATGTTTTTCATTTATATGGGCTTCACATGAAAACTCTTACCTAGAGCCATGTTGTAGGTTTAAAAACCATTTTCTTTCCTCACAGACAATTCTGATGTAGTTGCATATTAATCTCACCATTAATTTAACTACCACTGATCTCAAACTAATGAGGAAGTTTGTTCTTGTACTGTATGGATTTGGTGATGATTGGTTAAAGAAGTAGATTTGCAGTAGTGTGATTCCATATTTATGAAATGATGTGTGTAATCGGAAAGATGCTGGTTCCAATCCCAGTCTGGTCATTCTGATTTCAGTTTCCATTTGTTCTTGAAATCAATGCACCCCGAAGATGGGAAACCTCATTCAGAAGGTTATAGACAAAAATGTTACTGTTTCTTGTCGAAAAACCTCTTCTGTTTTATAATGACATGGATGTCAATAAGGCATAAAGTCATAACAAAATATGTGTAATTGAAAATACTGAAAGATTGAATAACTGCTATTGAGGCATAATTAACAACTAAAAACTTAGGTTACCCTCGAGTGGATAATTTTATGTATTAGGCAACTTATCCCTCAATTGCAGCTCATCCAACATGAAAGACTAGAGAGCAAGGAATGGGTAATATTCACCATGTAATAATCCAGAATCTGTCATTGTAACAATAATACAATGAGTAATAGAAGCTCAACTTCTAAAGTTATAATGCAGTTTTTCTGCTTCTTCCACCTAACATTAATCATTTGTTCCACCAGTTTCAGAAGCTTACTTCTAGGATATGATCTATGTCTCCTCTGCATGTCTACCACTGTATGGCATTACCAGTAAGAAATAATGCAGATTCTGTTATCCTTAAGCAGTTGTATTGATTAAAAGATGGAATTTGCATTCAATCGCAAACACAGTGCATAATGTTTTAGGAAACAAATAAAGACAATACAACTAGAATATTAAAAATTTTCATTGTGAAAATACCTCCAATTACTTTATCACCATTGGATCTAACAGAACATAGTTAAGAATTATAACTGTTTCCGTGTATCAATTATAAAAAATGATCTATTGGGAAACACATTTCTGTTATTCGTATATTAAAATTGACATTTACAGGCTTTAAACTTAATAGAAGTTACTCAACATAACTGAAAAGAAGTGTCAATCTTTTTGAATTAGAGGAATTAAATTATTAAAGGGGGCACCAAATGATAATTCCACAACTAACTGTACAGCTAAATTCAGATGTGTCATTATAACTGTTACAGAATTTTTAAGTGAATATTGTTCATAAGAGATCTATAAAAGACAAGTTTTAAAATAGCCTTTAAAAAGCAGGGAGAAATATCAGAAGGATCAAATAACAATTCGAGAGATTTACATCTGTTGGAGAAGTAACTGAAGGATTAGTGAAGTATGCAAACTTAGAGCTTGCTTGAACATGGTGAGAATGTAAAGGACCCACGATGTGAGGTATAAAATGCATTCAACTTGTCACTTGAAAAATGTTTAATTTTTATGATCGTTTTAAAGCTCGTTGACATCCATGGATTTGTGAAACCATGCAAAACAAAAATGTAGTTGACCAAAGCAGGTATTAAGCCTGTATACAAAATTCTAGGGACTTCAGCGTCATCAGCTCACCTATCAGATCCAATCATTAAAGGCAATGAATCCTTCAATTTAAAGGTCATCAAAATATGACAAAGCATCATGAACTAAAGAGCATTAAATACATTTTAAGAGGCTAAGCGCTATTTTTTTCTGATTGAATCTGTATTCTATCAAAACACTAACCACATGCCATATATCAATAATGAACCAAACACAGCGCTTCACAATAAGTATCTTATACAGAGGATTAAAAATTGTAAAATACAAATACAGGAAGGAAATAATTTCCGCTTTATCAAGCTTATTGTGTTATTTATGCAAAACCTGAAATTTAAGTACACCTGAACAACAACTCAGAAGTTACATAATATTTCAAAAAACAAATTACAGTATAAACATGAGCAACTTTTCTTATAGACTACAACGTCACTATAGAAATTGAGGTGCTTTCTGAATATTGAGATCTAGGACACTTATCAAATAATCAATAATAAATAAAAACTAAGAAATTTACGATAATTAAGAGAAAATATCTAGTAATAAATTTGAAAGAAAAACACAAAAAAAAAAATCAAATAATATGTACAAAAAAGTTATAAAAATGTTACTATCATTATCTTTAAAGGAAAGATTGCCAGCAACCATGTATGAACAGGGGTCCAGATACCTAGTAATTATAGCTCAAGCAAAAACATTCAGATTTTTATTTTGAATATGGAATTAGCTAATTTGTTATCAATGGAACATAAATTTGCTTAGGGTATTTATATACATGAGAAAAAAATATTGTCTATACTTGTCTTAGCCAAATAATAACATTTTTATAAAATAACTCAGAAACACAGTCATCCCGAGCACTTAATTTTCTAGTTGTAAAAAGAAATGTTTCACAGTGGAAGAAATTTATGGGAGGACCTGAAAGTAATTATGGCTCACTTACTGCAACAAATTAATAGAAAATATATAACCAATATATAATTAAATGCACTGTATTAAAACATATATAATTATCAGTTAAACACATATTATAAAAACAATTTTTTGTATATATTTATTAAAACTGATGTAATATTTGAGAAAATATGTTTATTAAGACAAAAGTCATTGAGCATAAACTGAGTAAAACATGATAAATTTTATAATTTCTGTAATAATACTTGTTTAATAACACTATTAGGAAAATACTGGATTCTAAGAACAAATTTGCTATTATTATTAAAGAATATATATTCAGTCTCTTATAAATCTCACTTACTGAGTTAACAAATTACAGATTACATTACAACCAAATAGATTATCATAATGAATTCTGATATGTACCAAATATTACAAAAAGGAGTAATTAAAACTTAGGCAATTTTGTAGGTATATTGCAGCCAAGTCAAATAAATTACTTGATATTTACAATGCATTAAAAACCATAAAAAATCTTATATATAATTTTGACAAGTGTAAGCCTACCCTCTCATAGTCTTGTGGAATCTTCTATAATGTGTGAGATTCCTAGAACCTATACACTTCACAAATTTTTGTTAGTAACTTGTTACTTGAGTGCATGTATTATTTTATAAGTTTCAAGATTACTTGACCGCATAAATAATTTTTCATTATTTACAAGTCTACTCACCTATAAGAATAATTATATGTGTAATAATGTCACCAAAGAATATATTTCATGTGATATACATTCACAAGAGCCTTTAAAACTTTCATGGCCAACCTTGAAAGATGGCTGTTAAACTATTTCGAATCGTTTATGTGTTATTGGGTTAGAACACTGTTTTTCTAATATGGAATCTTTTATGTATTATCGGTTTAACAGACTGTTTCACTTATATGGGTCTTTTTGTGAATTCTAAAGGTGTTAGAATATTTGTACGATTTTCCACAAAATTCACAAGCATAAGGTCGCTCATTCGAATGAATTTTTTGGTGTGTTCTAAGGTGATCATTCCGATTAAAACATTTTCCGCACACATCACAGGCATAAGGCCTCTCACCTGTGTGGAGTCTTTTGTGTTTTATAAGACCACTAGAGATCTTAAAAGATTTTCCGCAAAATTCACAAGAATAGGGACGTTCACCGGTATGAATTCTTTTATGTTTTCCAAGGTCACCAGAATCCTTAAACGATTTTCCACATACTTCACAATCAAAAGGCCGCTCATCTGAATGAATTCTTTTGTGTCTTTTAACGCTCTCAGTTTTCTTAAATGTTTTTCCACAAATTTCACAAGCATAAGGGCGTTTGCCTGTATGAATTCTTTTGTGAATTCTAAGGTACCCAGTTTGCTTAAATGATTTTCCACAAACTTCACAAGTGTAAGGCCGCTCAGTTGTATGAACTATTTTATGAGACTTAAGGGTAGAAGAAAGTGTAAAGGATTTTCCACAAACTTGACAAGTATATAACTGCTCACCTAAATGAATCTTCATATGTAATTTTAGAGTATTGGTGAGTTTGAATGATTTTCCACATACATCACAACTAAAAGGTTTTTCAGTAAAATGAATTTTTTTATGTGATATAAGACCACTAGGGTCCGTGTATGATTTTCCGCAAAATTCACAAGTATAAGGCCGCTCATCCGTATGAATTCTTCTATGTCTTGTAAGGTGAGGCAGCTGTGTAAACGATTTTCCACAAACTTCACAAGTATAAGGTCGCTCACCTGTATGAATTCTTTTGTGAACTGTAAGATCAAAAGGGGTTTTGTACGACTTTCCACAAAGGTCACAATTACAAGGCCGCTCATTCAAATGAATTCTTCTGTGGTTTACTAGATGACTAAGCCGTTTAAACATTTTCCCACAAACTTCACAAGCATGAGGGCGCTCACCTGTATGAATTCGTTTATGTTTTATGACCCTATTAGCACTCTTAAATGATTTTCCACATACTTCACAAGCACAGGGCCGCTCATCTGTATGAATTATTATATGATTTTTGAGATTGCTTGACTGATTAAATGATTTTCCGCAAACTTCACAATTATATGGTCGCTCACCTGTATGAATTCTTATGTGATTTTTAAGGTTACCAGTATTCTGAAACGATTTTCCACAAATATTACAAATATAAGATTGCTTAATCATATGGATTTTTTTATGTGTTTTAAGACTGCTAAAGTCTGAAACTGATTTTCCAAAAACTTTATAAGCATAAGGATGCACCTGCTTGTCAGTGCTTATGACATAACGGCACCTGGAAACAAAGAAAGGGAAGGAAATTTGTTATAATACAACTGTAATATGTTCTGGTAGATTAAGAAAGTTCTTAGAATTTATAATTTAATATATACTTAGCACAGAAATTTCTAATCAATTATTTAAAGTAAATAAAGTTAATTTTTTTTTTACTGACTGCGAAAGCATAAAAACTATTTATAGTTTATGGACTAAATATACAATAACAGACTTTTTTTTACAATGTTGGTTATCAAGCTCTTAAATCTTTCTTGCATAATCACGACCATTATTCAACTTAAACAGTATATGATAGTTTTCAATATTGAAAACTGCCAGTGCCAATAACAATTTATTGTCATGTGCTAAATATTATCTCACGTTATTGGAATCAGTATTTACTGCTAAAATATAAAATTCAGTAATCAAAGAAATTTTAATTATGCATTAAAGGAGATCATTACTTATTTTATAGGAGTCTATTTTCTCTTCTGCACAGTAAATATTTAGTTATTTTATTCTAATAGGCAGAGCTTATACCTAAAAAATTGGATTATTTAGCATTATAATTGGCCAATTTATTTTATCGTGTGTTGTGATTTGCTGAATTGTACCTATAAATCCCCAAACATTTAAATTGGAGAAAAAACACTGAGATTCAAGATATATGAGTATCAAGGGAATAACTACAGATGAAAATGATTGTGGGTTAATTCTTAACCAAGACAAAAGCTACTGAATATTTTTAGAGTATCTTTTAGAATAGCTTGCCCATAAAATTTGCATAATTTGTTTTGTTGAGTTTCTTACAGTTTAAATAGCATATAACTTAACTAAATATTAGGTTTATTTCAAAATAATTTAAAGTATTTGAATTGATGTATTTATATATATTTTCTTATGACTTCTGGTACTTTAAATGCGTATTTTTTATAGTAATTAAACAGTATTAAACTTGCCTTCTTAGCGTCTATTAATAAGTTTGATCTATTGTCAGTATTACATTGCACATGAATATTTTGATTTATGTATTTTTTGCGTTTGATTATTAATACAGTGCTCTCGGGTAACAAGCTTTACATCCTAGAACATATAAGCAAACTATCGAACTGCCTGAACTTTCAATGGAGAACTGACATGCTGTCCCCTCTATTTAAGATGGTGTTTTGACTACATGTATGCTTAATTCATTTTTATTTATGCTAACCTTATTTCAGTAATATTTCACATCAATGTATACCATTTATGAATACTGACACAACATTAATTTGTGACATTGGTTCTAGAAGAATTTTTTCTAGCCATTGCATAATAACCACAGAATATGATGATTTAGTTGCCAATAATACGAGAAACAATAATAATTGTTACTACGTTAATGTTTGAGTATAAAAACCTGGTATTTTCAACACACAGTATTATTAACCATAAAATGTCCTAAACACATTTAATTTATACCACTCACTTTAATGCTAAAGACCTTTTGTTATTAAAACTGTCAGCAGGGGTATTTCATAGACTTATGTATGTGAGAATGACATGAGCACTAACCACATATTAGAAAATATGAACTTACACAGCAAACTACATTTTACAGTACATCCGCAATTATCACAGTTTACAAAAACGTAGTATTCCTGGTATTTAATGTTAAAGTATGAAGGTTTCACTAATCTACTGGTTAATCAAAAACAATATTCATATTTTCATACAAACATTAAATATAGTGTCACTTATATGTAACCTATTTTGCATGAGTAAAATATTCAACTTTGATTCTGGCAAGTTAGGACACATGGTCGGCAAGTGCCATCCTAGTGCCTGATTAGTATTTAAGGGTGGCGCTCCTACAAAGCTTCACTGCAAGTGACTCACTCAGCAATGATAAATTACGGCAATAGACGCACCACGTCAGTAACACTTTTCATCAGATCACTTCAGCAAGATGCATAACTGCTATCAAAACATCAAGTTCTAACCCATCTCTGTAAAGATTCCTCTAAATTAAAATCAGAGGGTTATGCCAGCGAGCTGGAATTCAATTATTGTCTAATTCCAATGTATTCCTGTAGAAGATTTATTACTGGAGATTATTTTATAATGGAAAAAGGGGGCTTCAGGATAAAACGTTTTATTTTAATACATCAATCAATTAGACCACAAGAGACATTTTAGACCATACTTAAGAACAGAGGTGTGTGCCACAAGTCTTTGGGGTCAGATATCACATAAAGAATGGAAAAAATCATCAGAAGTGTTAGGTTTGTTAGAACAAATAATAGATTTCATACAATAACTCCATAGAGTTTACTTACAAATATAAATGTTTCCTACTTTTACGGCTTTACGTCTCATCAATGGTTAAGGACATTTGAGGCTGGATAGGATTGGGGACAAGGAACGGTAAGGAATTTGGCCATGGCCTTTTTGAAGTAAGCATCCCAGCATTTGCCTGGAGTGATTTGGGGAAAACATGGAAAACCCAAATCTGGAAGCCCAGATGGGGATTCGAGCCCATGTCCTCCTGAATACCAGGCCAGAACGTTAACTGTTCACCAACCATGCTCGGTATACATATTTCTATTCACTTTAATGATATAAGTAAAATATTTACTGCTTAAGAATTCCCATTACTTAAGAATTAACATATCTGCTATTGAACAAAATATTTTCAATTATTATATTGTTGATTTTAAGTTGCAATGGAGGAATTCATATTCAGATCAAAATGGAGAGTACATGATAAAAAATGATTAGCAGGTGGGGTATTTTTTATATTATCAGTTTTATAAAACTTATTTTTGACAATTATACTACAGTGTCAATCTCATTCTTCCTTTTTTATATATAAAAATGATTGCTGTTCGTTTGTCTCAGTAAAATTCGGGAATGGCTGGACTGATTTGGCTAATTTTGATCTTCAAATATTTGTGGAAGTTCAGGGAATGTTTAAATGGCGAAAAAAATGGAAAAATTGCGAGGAAAATACTGAAAACGACGATATAATCTTATATATAAAAAGCAATGTGTTTGTTTATCCTCCATGCGTTCGTAAACAGTTCATTTGATTATGGTGAAACTTTGGTGAGTTGTCGAGTGCGCGTCGGAGAAGGTTCCTAAAAAATAAATTTCAAAAAAAAAAAACCATTCCCTCTTCCGAATAATTTAAAAAAAAAAGCCTTCAGGTTTTATCCGATTTTTAACAGAAATTTGCACATGTATATTGTAAAACAAACAGAAAAATACTGCCTACACATGGATTCCAAAACGTATCCCCTCTTCCCCCTTCCCACCACCTTAATTTTTAAACAAACCCACACTTTTTATCCAATTTTGATGGAACTTTGCACACATATACTTTTTTTAAATAATAGAAAAAATACTGTAGACATTAGTTTTACAAAACCCTAATCCCTCTCCCCTTTTCCACCCCTTCATTATTGCTAATATTCTTTATACAAAGCTACAGTTCCTATCTGATTTTGAAGGAAGTTTGCACACATACACTTTAAAACCAACAGAAAAATACTGTTTACTTTCAGATGCTAAAGCCAAATCCCACCCTCTCCCCCTATACCCTCCCCTATTAATTTCCAGTGATCTTTATTGAAACCTACAGGTTTTATCTGATTTTGATGGAACTTTGCATTTGTATAAATCAAAACAAGGGGAAAAGTGTTGAATACTTTTGGTTTTAAACAATCAACTGCTCTTCCCTTTATCCCAGCTCCCCTATTTGTGTCAATATTTCAGTTACATACCCACAGTTTTTATACGATATCAATGGAACATTGCTCATGCAAACTATTAAACAGACAGAAAAGTATGGTCTATATTTAGATTCCAAGAACCAAAACCATCTTTTCCTTTACCTCCCACTTATTTTTTCCCAATTGTGTTTATACATACTCACAGTTTTACCGAAATTCAATGTAACTTCACACACGTATACTTTAAAACAAGGAGAAAAATACTGTTTATGTTTGGTTCCCAAATCCCAACCTCTCATTCCCATTATTCCCTCTTGTCTTAATTTTCAATGTTCCTTACACTTACTTTATTCAATGTGGATGCAACTTGAACATGTATAATGTGGTTTATCTTTGGTATACAAAACCCACCCACTTTCACTATCACCCTATTTAAGAAAAATTTATACTTGAAACCAATTAGTTTTTTTTTTGAATTATCGCGAAATGCTGGGGAAATTAGACATAGTAGATAGAAACATTATTAAAGCACACATTATTTCCTGTTAAACAACACTGGACAGATTACTATTGAGCCAATGCTGATCAAGAAATTGTAACTTGAAATATAAAAATTATTTTAAAGTTTTTTGTGTCAACACACACATTTACAAATTTATATGATGTCAAATGAAGTTTGCACACACTTACTTTAAAATAAGTGAAAATGATGTTTAAATTTAGTTTAAAAAACTGCAGTTGCTCTCCCATTTAACCCTTCTTAAGACTGATTTACATGTGCAACATTTCTCTGTTTAGCGTATATCTCCAAAACAAACTCGGATTTTTTTTTTTTTATTTATGCTGATTGGAATCTCGAAAAATATTGC
>JARYHS010006964.1:12794445-12824381 GCA_031002005.1 Vandiemenella viatica | reverse complement strand
CTAAGAGTTATTTGCGGGAAAATCTCACGGACGGTGTACTCACAATCGCTACTATCTTTTGTAGTGGAAAATCTTCAACACTTTAGCGTCAATGCGACACACATTAAACTAGGAATAAATAATATCATTAACAAAGCCGTTGTCAATTGTGCAGAAATGTAAAAATTCAATGGAGTTTCTTATTATAAGTCTTCCCAAAGGAAATAAACTGTTATGTAGGGATTTCTAATAAATTTAAATCCAGACAGAAAGAATTTTTAACATCAGTACCCACTTCACTCCGAAAAGAATTTTCTACTTAGGATCTCGTAACTAAAGATGACTGACAAAATACTGTATGTTCTTGGGATGCAGGTGCGGTAGGTGTCAAAGTTATTCATATTTGCTAAAATAGTGAATGCTTTTCTGTTTGTTTAATAACTATAAGTTTTGTCCCATATCTACAACTCTTTTCACATGCGGTAAGAGCGAGTATATCAAATACAACCACAACACTAGTAATGGCTGTATGCACTAATTACAACAAATCTGTGACGCATGAATTATAAGAAGGAATAATTATGCAGATTACTCCTCTTAAATTCCCAGTATCCAAGATCCATAGTGATTGATCTGTCAATTCAATAAAATAAATATTGATCATCTCACACCAAGCACTATAGATTTCGGGTATTAACTGCAATTGAACAAAACACGCCTTTCCGCCTGGTCTGGTAACTTGGGGAGCGGAATAACATTCGAATCAGTTCAGGTATACCATAATCCCACCCTTTTGAGTTTGTACGTGTATGTCACTGTGCGCTTTTATCATACAACTACAGGGTCTTAGGAGCGAAAAACCATTGTATTTTCCATCAATTTAACCACTAGTTATAAACATATATGTATTTAAAAAAAAAAAAAACGCAGATTAAGTAAGGGCCTGCAGTACTCTGGCTGTTTGTTCACAATGGTAGGTGGAGTTTATAGAACTTGCGTTTGATTTCTATTTACTTAAGCATCCTGGCTGGAGGGGCTGGGCCAGAGGTACTTTCGCCCCACTTAGACCTCGTCCATCCCTTATGCCAACCCTTTTTACACAAATTAGAATGGATGGTTTACTAACCGAATAAATATTAGGCCTACTATTCAAAAATTCTGAAAATATTTTCAAAAAGTTTGTGATAGCTACATTAGTTATTTGAGAGATGTTTGGTTGTGAGTTTGAGTCGTATGCCGCGAAAAAGCCGCAGTCGGAAGAGTGTTTTGTCACTCAACGTTTTTGGTTAATTATTATTGTTTACCTTGGTAGTTTGTTCCAATCCCTGACTCCCTTAACTAGGAAATAAATTATCCCACACCTTTTGTCTAAAATCGCGCGCCAACTTGTGGTCATGGTTATATTTTCCCTTCCATCCTCTCTTAATCTTTTATCCAATATCTATCCATATACTCCCACAAACTACTTCACCCTTCTCCTGTTTTTACAATCAATCTCATTCCAGCTCGTTATCATATCAGTTACTAACTGTTTTATGAGTAATTTCCAGAGACAAATCTAGAAGCATTTTTTTTTTTTTTTTTGCACCCTTTCCAACTCTTGTGATTTATACCTAAAATGTGTATCCCATACTACACCACTATATTCAAGCAAGACGGTAACCAAAGTTCTGTTATATCTACTCATCACTCTCTCCAATAAATAAAGTATTTTGAAACCTATTCCTACTACCTACCCAATGTGTGCTGCACATTTGAGTTTATTGTTAAATGTTATACTGACGTATTTTCATTTGATGCTTTCAAGAAGCAGCTCCTTCCCTACCTTATTATTATAGTTCTTTATTGGTGTACCTAATAAACAGTTTTTTTTTTGCATTTATATTTACCCCATGTTGACCTACACAGCTAAAAATCCTGTCAAGATCATCCAGCAAATGTTCACAGTCTTCTACCATATTAATCCTATTTTATAGCATTATATCACCTGCAATATTGTAATTTCTGACGATAAACCAACACAATCATTTATTAGAATTACAACTAACAATGTTCCCAACACACTACCCAGTGGTACTCCCTTTTTCACACTTATTTTGATAATATAGTTTCTACCCAAATTTTTCATCAACTCTAATATTTTTTACCCTACTTAACATCATTTTATAACTCTTTCTGACAAAAGATCTGGTGCAACACTATCAATTTTGTCTCCAAAATGTTTTTCATTTATATGGGCTTCACATGAAAACTCTTACCTAGAGCCATGTTGTAGGTTTAAAAACCATTTTCTTTCCTCACAGACAATTCTGATGTAGTTGCATATTAATCTCACCATTAATTTAACTACCACTGATCTCAAACTAATGAGGAAGTTTGTTCTTGTACTGTATGGATTTGGTGATGATTGGTTAAAGAAGTAGATTTGCAGTAGTGTGATTCCATATTTATGAAATGATGTGTGTAATCGGAAAGATGCTGGTTCCAATCCCAGTCTGGTCATTCTGATTTCAGTTTCCATTTGTTCTTGAAATCAATGCACCCCGAAGATGGGAAACCTCATTCAGAAGGTTATAGACAAAAATGTTACTGTTTCTTGTCGAAAAACCTCTTCTGTTTTATAATGACATGGATGTCATAAGGCATAAAGTCATAACAAAATATGTGTAATTGAAAATACTGAAAGATTGAATAACTGCTATTGAGGCATAATTAACAACTAAAAACTTAGGTTACCCTCGAGTGGATAATTTTATGTATTAGGCAACTTATCCCTCAATTGCAGCTCATCCAACATGAAAGACTAGAGAGCAAGGAATGGGTAATATTCACCATGTAATAATCCAGAATCTGTCATTGTAACAATAATACAATGAGTAATAGAAGCTCAACTTCTAAAGTTATAATGCAGTTTTTCTGCTTCTTCCACCTAACATTAATCATTTGTTCCACCAGTTTCAGAAGCTTACTTCTAGGATATGATCTATGTCTCCTCTGCATGTCTACCACTGTATGGCATTACCAGTAAGAAATAATGCAGATTCTGTTATCCTTAAGCAGTTGTATTGATTAAAAGATGGAATTTGCATTCAATCGCAAACACAGTGCATAATGTTTTAGGAAACAAATAAAGACAATACAACTAGAATAAAAAATTTTCATTGTGAAAATACCTCCAATTACTTATCACCATTGGATCTAACAGAACATAGTTAAGAATTATAACTGTTTCCGTGTATCAATTATAAAAAATGATCTATTGGGAAACACATTTCTGTTATTCGTATATTAAAATTGACATTTACAGGCTTTAAACTTAATAGAAGTTACTCAACATAACTGAAAAGAAGTGTCAATCTTTTTGAATTAGAGGAATTAAATTATTAAAGGGGGCACCAAATGATAATTCCACAACTAACTGTACAGCTAAATTCAGATGTGTCATTATAACTGTTACAGAATTTTTAAGTGAATATTGTTCATAAGAGATCTATAAAAGACAAGTTTTAAAATAGCCTTTAAAAAGCAGGGAGAAATATCAGAAGGATCAAATAACAATTCGAGAGATTTACATCTGTTGGAGAAGTAACTGAAGGATTAGTGAAGTATGCAAACTTAGAGCTTGCTTGAACATGGTGAGAATGTAAAGGACCCACGATGTAGGTATAAAATGCATTCAACTTGTCACTTGAAAAATGTTTAATTTTTATGATCGTTTTAAAGCTCGTTGACATCCATGGATTTGTGAAACCATGCAAAACAAAAATGTAGTTGACCAAAGCAGGTATTAAGCCTGTATACAAAATTCTAGGGACTTCAGCGTCATCAGCTCACCTATCAGATCCAATCATTAAAGGCAATGAATCCTTCAATTTAAAGGTCATCAAAATATGACAAAGCATCATGAACTAAAGAGCATTAAATACATTTTAAGAGGCTAAGTGCTATTTTTTTCTGATTGAATCTGTATTCTATCAAAACACTAACCACATGCCATATATCAATAATGAACCAAACACAGCGCTTCACAATAAGTATCTTATACAGAGGATTAAAAATTGTAAAATACAAATACAGGAAAAATAATTTCCGCTTTATCAAGCTTATTGTGTTATTTATGCAAAACCTGAAATTTAAAGTACACCTGAACAACAACTCAGAAGTTACATAATATTTCAAAAAACAAATTACAGTATAAACATGAGCAACTTTTCTTATAGACTACAACGTCACTATAGAAATTGAGGTGCTTTCTGAATATTGAGATCTAGGACACTTATCAAATAATCAATAATAAATAAAAACTAAGAAATTTACGATAATTAAGAGAAAATATCTAGTAATAAATTTGAAAGAAAAACACAAAAAAAAAAATCAAATAATATGTACAAAAAAGTTATAAAAATGTTACTATCATTATCTTTAAAGGAAAGATTGCCAGCAACCATGTATGAACAGGGGTCCAGATACCTAGTAATTATAGCTCAAGCAAAAACATTCAGATTTTTATTTTGAATATGGAATTAGCTAATTTGTTATCAATGGAACATAAATTTGCTTAGGGTATTTATATACATGAGAAAAAAATATTGTCTATACTTGTCTTAGCCAAATAATAACATTTTTATAAAATAACTCAGAAACACAGTCATCCCGAGCACTTAATTTTCTAGTTGTAAAAAGAAATGTTTCACAGTGGAAGAAATTTATGGGAGGACCTGAAAGTAATTATGGCTCACTTACTGCAACAAATTAATAGAAAATATATAACCAATATATAATTAAATGCACTGTATTAAAACATATATAATTATCAGTTAAACACATATTATAAAAACAATTTTTTGTATATATTTATTAAAACTGATGTAATATTTGAGAAAATATGTTTATTAAGACAAAAGTCATTGAGCATAAACTGAGTAAAACATGATAAATTTTATAATTTCTGTAATAATACTTGTTTAATAACACTATTAGGAAAATACTGGATTCTAAGAACAAATTTGCTATTATTATTAAAGAATATATATTCAGTCTCTTATAAATCTCACTTACTGAGTTAACAAATTACAGATTACATTACAACCAAATAGATTATCATAATGAATTCTGATATGTACCAAATATTACAAAAAGGAGTAATTAAAACTTAGGCAATTTTGTAGGTATATTGCAGCCAAGTCAAATAAATTACTTGATATTTACAATGCATTAAAAACCATAAAAAATCTTATATATAATTTTGACAAGTGTAAGCCTACCCTCTCATAGTCTTGTGGAATCTTCTATAATGTGTGAGATTCCTAGAACCTATACACTTCACAAATTTTTGTTAGTAACTTGTTACTTGAGTGCATGTATTATTTTATAAGTTTCAAGATTACTTGACCGCATAAATAATTTTTCATTATTTACAAGTCTACTCACCTATAAGAATAATTATATGTGTAATAATGTCACCAAAGAATATATTTCATGTGATATACATTCACAAGAGCCTTTAAAACTTTCATGGCCAACCTTGAAAGATGGCTGTTAAACTATTTCGAATCGTTTATGTGTTATTGGGTTAGAACACTGTTTTTCTAATATGGAATCTTTTATGTATTATCGGTTTAACAGACTGTTTCACTTATATGGGTCTTTTTGTGAATTCTAAAGGTGTTAGAATATTTGTACGATTTTCCACAAAATTCACAAGCATAAGGTCGCTCATTCGAATGAATTTTTTGGTGTGTTCTAAGGTGATCATTCCGATTAAAACATTTTCCGCACACATCACAGGCATAAGGCCTCTCACCTGTGTGGAGTCTTTTGTGTTTTATAAGACCACTAGAGATCTTAAAAGATTTTCCGCAAAATTCACAAGAATAGGGACGTTCACCGGTATGAATTCTTTTATGTTTTCCAAGGTCACCAGAATCCTTAAACGATTTTCCACATACTTCACAATCAAAAGGCCGCTCATCTGAATGAATTCTTTTGTGTCTTTTAACGCTCTCAGTTTTCTTAAATGTTTTTCCACAAATTTCACAAGCATAAGGGCGTTTGCCTGTATGAATTCTTTTGTGAATTCTAAGGTACCCAGTTTGCTTAAATGATTTTCCACAAACTTCACAAGTGTAAGGCCGCTCAGTTGTATGAACTATTTTATGAGACTTAAGGGTAGAAGAAAGTGTAAAGGATTTTCCACAAACTTGACAAGTATATAACTGCTCACCTAAATGAATCTTCATATGTAATTTTAGAGTATTGGTGAGTTTGAATGATTTTCCACATACATCACAACTAAAAGGTTTTTCAGTAAAATGAATTTTTTTATGTGATATAAGACCACTAGGGTCCGTGTATGATTTTCCGCAAAATTCACAAGTATAAGGCCGCTCATCGTATGAATTCTTCTATGTCTTGTAAGGTGAGGCAGCTGTGTAAACGATTTTCCACAAACTTCACAAGTATAAGGTCGCTCACCTGTATGAATTCTTTTGTGAACTGTAAGATCAAAAGGGGTTTTGTACGACTTTCCACAAAGGTCACAATTACAAGGCCGCTCATTCAAATGAATTCTTCTGTGGTTTACTAGATGACTAAGCCGTTTAAACATTTTCCCACAAACTTCACAAGCATGAGGGCGCTCACCTGTATGAATTCGTTTATGTTTTATGACCCTATTAGCACTCTTAAATGATTTTCCACATACTTCACAAGCACAGGGCCGCTCATCTGTATGAATTATTATATGATTTTTGAGATTGCTTGACTGATTAAATGATTTTCCGCAAACTTCACAATTATATGGTCGCTCACCTGTATGAATTCTTATGTGATTTTTAAGGTTACCAGTATTCTGAAACGATTTTCCACAAATATTACAAATATAAGGATTGCTTAATCATATGGATTTTTTTATGTGTTTTAAGACTGCTAAAGTCTGAAACTGATTTTCCAAAAACTTTATAAGCATAAGGATGCACCTGCTTGTCAGTGCTTATGACATAACGGCACCTGGAAACAAAGAAAGGGAAGGAAATTTGTTATAATACAACTGTAATATGTTCTGGTAGATTAAGAAAGTTCTTAGAATTTATAATTTAATATATACTTAGCACAGAAATTTCTAATCAATTATTTAAAGTAAATAAAGTTAATTTTTTTTTTACTGACTGTGAAAGCATAAAAACTATTTATAGTTTATGGACTAAATATACAATAACAGACTTTTTTTTACAATGTTGGTTATCAAGCTCTTAAATCTTTCTTGCATAATCACGACCATTATTCAACTTAAACAGTATATGATAGTTTTCAATATTGAAAACTGCCAGTGCCAATAACAATTTATTGTCATGTGCTAAATATTATCTCACGTTATTGGAATCAGTATTTACTGCTAAAATATAAAATTCAGTAATCAAAGAAATTTTAATTATGCATTAAAGGAGATCATTACTTATTTTATAGGAGTCTATTTTCTCTTCTGCACAGTAAATATTTAGTTATTTTATTCTAATAGGCAGAGCTTATACCTAAAAAATTGGATTATTTAGCATTATAGTTGGCCAATTTATTTTTATCGTGTGTTGTGATTTGCTGAATTGTACCTATAAATCCCCAAACATTTAAATTGGAGAAAAAACACTGAGATTCAAGATATATGAGTATCAAGGGAATAACTACAGATGAAAATGATTGTGGGTTAATTCTTAACCAAGACAAAAGCTACTGAATATTTTTAGAGTATCTTTTAGAATAGCTTGCCCATAAAATTTGCATAATTTGTTTTGTTGAGTTTCTTACAGTTTAAATAGCATATAACTTAACTAAATATTAGGTTTATTCAAAATAATTTAAAGTATTTGAATTGATGTATTTATATATATTTTCTTATGACTTCTGGTACTTTAAATGCGTATTTTTTATAGTAATTAAACAGTATTAAACTTGCCTTCTTAGTGTCTATTAATAAGTTTGATCTATTGTCAGTATTACATTGCACATGAATATTTTGATTTATGTATTTTTTGCGTTTGATTATTAATACAGTGCTCTCGGGTAACAAGCTTTACATCCTAGAACATATAAGCAAACTATCGAACTGGCTGAACTTTCAATGGAGAACTGACATGCTGTCCCCTCTATTTAAGATGGTGTTTTGACTACATGTATGCTTAATTCATTTTTATTTATGCTAACTTTATTTCAGTAATATTTCACATCAATGTATACCATTTATGAATACTGACACAACATTAATTTGTGACATTGGTTCTAGAAGAATTTTTTCTAGCCATTGCATAATAACCACAGAATATGATGATTTAGTTGCCAATAATACGAGAAACAATAATAATTGTTACTACGTTAATGTTTGAGTATAAAAACCTGGTATTTTCAACACACAGTATTATTAACCATAAAATGTCCTAAACACATTTAATTTATATCCACTCACTTTAATGCTAAAGACCTTTTGTTATTAAAACTGTCAGCAGGGGTATTTCATAGACTTATGTATGTGAGAATGACATGAGCACTAACCACATATTAGAAAATATGAACTTACACAGCAGACTACATTTTACAGTACATCCACAATGATCACAGTTTACAAACACATAGTATTCCTGATATTTAATGTTAAGGTATGAAGGTTTCACTAATCTACTGGTTAATCAAAAACAATATTCATATTTTCATACAAACATTAAATATAGTGTCACTTATATGTAACCTATTTTGCATGAGTAAAATAGTCAACTTTGATTCTGGCAAGTTAGGACACATGGTCGGCAACTGCCATGGTAGTGACTGATTAGTATTTAAGGGCGGCGCTCCTACAAAGCTTCACTGCAGGTGACTCACTCAGCAATGATAAATTACGGCAATAGACGCACCACGTCAGTAACACTTGTCATCAGATCACTTCAGCAAGATGCATAACTGCTATCAAAACATCAAGTCCTAACCCATCTCTGTAAAGATTCCTCTAAATTAAAATCAGAGGGTTATACCAGCGAGCTGGAATTCAATTATTATCTAATTCCAATGTATTCCTGTAGAAGATTTATTTCTGGAGATTATTTTATAATGGAAAAAGGGGGCTTCAGGATAAAACGTTTTGTTTTAATAGATATCTACATTAATCAATTAGACCACAAGAGACATTTTAGACCATACTTAAGAAGAAAGGTGTGTGCCACAAGTCTTTGGGGTCAGATATCACATAAAGAATGGAAAAAATCATCAGAAGTGTTAGGTTTGTTAGTACAAATAATAGATTTCATACAATAACTCCATAGAGTTTACTTACAAATATAAATGTTTCCTATTTTTACGGCTTTATGTCTCATCAATGGTTAAGGACATTTTGAGGCTGGATAGGATTGGGGACAAGGAACGGTAAGGAATTTGGCCATGGCATTTTTGAAGTAAGCATCCCAGCATTTGCCTGGAGTGATTTGGGGAAAACATGAAAACCCAAATCTGGAAGCCCAGATGGGGATTCGAGCCCATGTCCTCCTGAATACCAGGCCAGAACGTTAACTGTTCACCAACCATGCTCGGTATAGATATTTCTATTCACTTTAATGATATAAGTAAAATATTTACTGCTTAAGAATTCCCCTTACTTAAGAATTAACATATCTGCTATTGAACAAAATATTTTCAATTATTGTAGTGTTGATTTTAAGTTGCAATGGAGGAATTCATATTCAGATCAAAATGGAGAGTACATGATAAAAAATGATTAGCAGGTGGGGTATTTTTTATATTATTAGTTTTATAAAACTTATTTTTGACAATTATACTACAGTATCAATCTCATTCTTTCTTTTTTATCTATAAAAATGATTGCTGTCTTTTGTCTCAGTAAAATTCGGGAATGGCTGGACTGATTTGGCTAATTTTGATCTTCAAATATTTGTGGAAGTTCAGGGATGTTTAAATGGCGAAAAAAAATGGAAAAATTGCGAGGAAAATACTGAAAACGACGATATAATCTATACTATTATAAATCTGTAAGCAAGCTGCGTTTGTAGTGAGGCTTGATCTCTAATAACGCAAAAACTACCGCATCAATTTGCATGGTGTTTCCAAATTTTTAAAGCTAATGTTGCTGATCAACATCTGCAGAAGTAGCTAACGACTAATATGTACCATGGGAAGAAGCAAGTCAGTAAAAAACTTCAGAAATGTGAAACTGTAGACCACAGATAATTATACACATTCAGACGGTCACTCCTTTCATAAAGAGACTTGACAAAATTTAGGATTTCCCTTTTTTTTTTTTTTTTTTACTTCTGCGATTCATTTTTCTGGACCGCAGTACTTCAAAATAAAAAGAATACGTGAATCAAGTATAATCAGCATTTACTTGAATCGTAACAGGTCTGTTGAATTACTAATATTGAAGACATGTATTGTCTCTGGTAGACTGTTATACAGTTTGTCTCTAGAACAAAATTGCAACGTAAACGCTGTACAATACAGCCACAATAAGCCAATACTTAATACGAAATTCAGTTTTTTCTCGACGAGCGATGTCTGAAAAACAGCTATTATAAATATCAACAAGTAATAAAACATACTTCTTTCATAATGACTTGTGCGGAATTGCACATATTTGGAAGTACTTTATTCGATTAATATGTCTCGTGGCTATAACGTGCAAATATAACTAGGCATCCGAAAATTCAGGTACATGCGACTCAAATAATTACATAGAAAATACGGATATATTGAAGGAAACTCAAATAAAACAAAATTTCATATCCTAATGCTACACCGCGTAAATTATAAAGCTAAAAGCATCGTCCCTTTGGCCTATAACAAAGCATAACAGCTGTCATCACTGTCCAGGTTGCATTTCAATCGATTTACAACTTACGATAATTTTGCCACTCAGAAATAATTGCTTGAGTTACATGCACATTAGTACATATACTGTACCGTGATCCATTTTGACATTTTTGAATTAATTATATCTGACTGAAATAATGACAATAATGATACGACGATTTGAAACCAAGATTAACTCCAATTCACGTAAATTTCTATTTTAAAGCAGGAATAATTGATGGTGTATCAACATAAAATAAAAACCAATATCCAAACAGCAAAAAATAAATAAATCAGAAAAAATTGAGATGCTGTGATTATTGGTAACGAATTTTTATTTCAAATATAACTAGGCATCCTAAAATTCTATTCTACACCGCGTAAATTTTAAAACTAAACCCGTTATGCCTGGATGCTAACAAAACGAGTCAATTGTCATCTGGTCCAGGCTGTTGTTTCGCCAGGTACTTACATGCGACTGAAATAATTACATAGAAAATACGGCTATATTGAAAGAAACTTAAATTAAAAATGTTTCATATCGTAATGCTACACTGCGTAGATTATAAAGCTGCAGGCATCGTCTCTTTGGCCTATAACAAAGCATCATATCAGCTGTCAGGTTGCATTTCAAGCGATTCACAACTTGCCATAATGTTACCACTCAGAAATAATTGTTTCAGTTACATGCACGTTACTACATAAACTGTACCATGATCACATCTCGACATTTTTGGATTGATTATATCTGACTGAAATAATGACAGTAATGATACGACGATTTAAAATCAAGAGTAGCTCCAATTCACGTAAATTTCTATTTTAAAGTAGGAATAATTGATGGTGATTAACATAAAATAAAACCAATATCCAAACAACAAAAAATAAAAAACAACATAAAATAAATAAATCAGAAAAATTGAAATGCTGTGATTATTGGTAACGAATTTTTATATTTCAGCACACTTCCAAGAGGACTAAGTCGTAGATTACTGCTATATTTACATAAATTTATGGCACCGCGGTTATGTTGCAATCCTCGGTATCCACATTTAAAAATAAACTTCTAAGTTAAGTATCATGGAAACAATATTTTTCATTATATCCACTTCTGGTGAAATCATTGCACAAAAACATCATTGAGGCCGTTATTTAACAGGATGTGGACGAGGAGAAGAAGTATTCCTTCCACGAATACCATTGGTTCCTTCAAATTTCCCGTTCAAATTTAGCGCCTACAATTTCCCGTAACGTTATGTTTTGCCATGACAATTAACAAGTCTCAGGGACAGACACTAGGAACCGTAGGCATTGATCTTCGGACACCATGTTTCTCGCACGGCCAGCTATACGTTGCTTGCTCCAGCATGAGTGGCAGATCACGCCTGTACATATGTACAATGAACAATCAGACCAGAAACGTGGTCTACACAGAGGCATTACAATGAGTGACCTACGAAGTATGCTGAAGATAGTATATTATTTCTCTTAAGCATTGCTTTATTTACTTATAACGCAAAAATAAAAGCCTTTCTAAACAATAAATGTTTATACTTCGCACAATAATTACAACCACGAATTACTACTGTTAATTTTTCAGGAACCTTTTCTACTATTGAATTAATTGCATCACGTTAAAATATGAATAAAACAACTCTCTGATATCAGTATGAAAACCGAACCTAACGTATTAACCGAAACAAACGAAACTATTCAGAATACATTAACAGTTCATGCCTTTCCACGTTAATGTCTGATAAGAGAATAAAATCGGTAAATAATTTCTACACCTGCCAAGGCACGCGCGCGTGAAGCAGCGGGCAAATGCTAGTCTTATATATAAAAATCAATGTGTTTGTTTATCCTCCATGCGTTCGTAAACAGTTCATTCGATTATGGTGAAACTTTGGTGAGTTGTCGAGTGCGCGTCGGAGAAGGTTCCTAAAAAATAAAATTTTCAAAAAAAAACCATCCCCTCTTCCGAATAATTTTTAAAAAAAAGCCTTCAGGTTTTATCCGATTTTAACAGAAATTTGCACATGTATATTGTAAAACAAACAGAAAAATATTGCCTACACATGGATTCCAAAAATGTATCCCCTCTTCCCCCTTCCCACTCCTTTAATTTTTACACAAACCCACACTTTTTATCCAATTTTGATGGAACTTTGCACACATATACTTTTTTAAATAATAGAAAAATACTGTAGACATTAGTTTTACAAAACCCTAATCCCTCTCCCCTTTTCCACCCCTTCATTATTGCTAATGTTCTTTATACAAAGCTACAGTTCCTATCTGATTTTGAAGGAAGTTTGCACACATACACTTTAAAACCAACAGAAAAATACTGTTTACTTTCAGATTGCTAAAGCCAAATCCCACCCTCTCCCCCTATACCCCTCCCCTATTAATTTCCAGTGATCTTTATTGAAACCTACAGGTTTTATCTGATTTTGATGGAACTTTGCATTTGTATAAATCAAAACAAGGAGAAAAGTGTTGTTTACTTTTGGTTTTAAATAATCAACTGCTCTTCCCCTTTATCCCAACTCCCCTATTTGTGTCAATATTTCATTTACATACCCACAGTTTTTATACGATATCAATGGAACATTTCTCTGTTTAGCGTATATCTCCAAAACAAACTCAGATTATTATTATTATTTTTTTTTTTTTGTATTTATGCTGATTGTAATCACGAAAAATATTGCATATCCAAGACCATTGCAATAAACTTGAAATTGAATGAAACAGTAATTAAAATTTATATATAAATATCTAATTTTTACTAAATAAAAACTTTCAAATGCATTTGTTTAATCTAGATGTGTACTGAAGTCCAGCAATAGTGAACCCAGGTCAGCTAGTAAATAATAATTATTACTTAAAACATCATTTTGTTATATAATGATAGTAAACTTGCTAATAGTTTAATACCATGGGGCAATTAAATAAATCAAATATATTAAATTTGATACTCAAAAGTGGAAATATATAGAGTAATGAATATTTCAATAAACTGAAATACAAATTACGGGTCAGAGGTAATATTTTAAATTAATACACCGTATTTTGAAAAATGTTGCTTTTAGGCTGAGGTCACATCCTTACTATTGTAAACTTTACTTCCGGTTTTTGGTTTATCTTTCAAGGTGAACTTTTTAACAACAGATAATATGGTGGCATACTGTACCATTTGTATACTTTAATACTTAATTACTTTAAAGCAAACAATTTTCCGCCATTAATTTGGCTCTAGGTTAAGGTAAATTTTTGTGATTTATGACCTGCTAATAGTGTTTAAAGTTGCTGAATATTCTGCCTTTGAGGTAGCTAAACCAAAATCTTATTACAGAATCTGAAGCATGAAGGTATCCAAATTCCATTTATATTTCTTCATTTCCTGCTGTTTTTAAAATAATCACAAGCTAAAAATCTCAGGAACAAGATTTCACTAATGTTTTAAATCATATATTTATATGAAAGTGATAATGTGCAAATCAAAGAACGGTCAAAACAACTGAATAAATGATGTGATAAATATGGTATTAGAAAAATAGAAACAGTGATACATTTAATTATATTTCGGATTTAATCAGAAATTGTAGAGAAGCTTATAAATATTAACAAAAGTAAAATAATTAATGAAAGCAAAATCTGACAAAGTGATGTATTTAGACTGTTGATCACTAATATGGAGAGAGTTAGGCCAGAAACAAACTGGTGATAGACATACTTCCTGTGATAGATACAAGCATAAAAAAATCTATTAACCACATTTGCAACCAATAAGTACACAAAAGCTTTTAAGACCTGGGAGCAAGTCTTGTAAACAGCATGGCATAGAAATGATGTGACTAGCATGCAGAAATTAGACTAGAGCTGAGTGGAGTCGACAGTATATGGGCGTAATGAAATCCAGAAAATCCAATGTCTCTGACTCTAAGGACATTATGATTGTTAAAAAAGTTAGCAGTGTCTATACTAAAATATATATTTTATATAGTAACACTTGTCAGTATCCACAACATTATATTTTTACACAAGAACACTGAGCCCAATTTGTGTCAGTCAGTTTCTCAAGACTTGTATCTCATTTAATTTTCTTTGAAATTATACCTAAGCTAGTCTTGATAATATGTGTTTACCCCAAGTATAAAATCTTTCCCAATTAAAAATAAATGAGCTTGCTCTACACACATACAGTAATTCAGTACCTATGAATACAAAATTAATAAGATTTGAAGTTTGTTTCTAGAAAATGTATCCATAAATGATGATACCACAACTATATTTTGTAATGAGTAAATATTCTCTTTAACTGTACCATTTCCTGTGACAGAATAAAGTTATAAAACATTCTCACTAATGTAAATTCTTCAACAGACCTGTCTGCACTTCGTTGTATATACATAAGTGCTCCAAATAATACAATTGTAACGAAGATTTTATAATAAAAAGTAAAAGTAGAGAAACATTGAGAATATATAACTTTATCAAATCCTGTAACATATAATTAGACTTCATAGGGTATATCCAAGTTATTATTAAAACAATATGTATGAATCTAAAATAATTTATCACCAAAACCTTATTGAAAATAACTACAGCAACTAAGGTCAAAAATACAATTTCCATTTTCGTTAGCATATATGTCCTTTTATCGCATCCCACCTAATCCTGGTAGCACCTAATATACAAAACAGTGGATCCTAAAGAAAATTATTTCATATTAATTTAATTAAATGAAGACAAACCTTAATAATATTTGTAATTTACTATTGAGATCTCTAAATTTGCCCATTGCTTATGGCAAGATGGCATAGAAACGCAAAGATACTAGCATATAAAATGTGGGACTGGTAAGAGTAAAATCGTTTTCCAACATTAGAATATGGAGCAGTCAGAGACCCATTGACTAGGCGATGGATAATGGCCGTAATATGTGAAGGAAGAAAAGGCTGGTGGAAAGAATTTCAAATAGAAACAATAATCTGGATAATAGGAGGTCAAAAATATATTTAAAAAAAGCTACAATTTGCAACTCTAGATATCTAACAACTGGAACATATGGTTCCTTTGTTAAACAAATCTTAGACTAATACATTGAAATTTCCAGCCTAGGGATGGCTCCTACTTTAAAGGTACACACTTTTATTGTTTTGCCAAATTTCTGGTGCAGCTTCCATGATGTCTATGCTTACTACAGTTAATGTATCGTCACTAAACACTAATATATCACATTGTCTTGATCATAAGCTATGAAGTATTTTCTTGACCAATATCCATCAAACAGCTTTCCTTAGTTCTCTGAGACATGTAATTCTCAACAATAATTTATTTTCTTTGGCTCAAAACTTCATCAGCAGATATATGGCACTGCAATACGAAAATTTATGGCTCCATCATATGCTAATTTCTTGCTTGTTCACCTTGTATGATTATTCTTTAATTAGCCTTTTAAAAAGTTATATGGCTCAAGTTTATAATGATAAGACAGACTTACGAGCTTTTTCAATAACCTCAACTAATTCCACACATTCTGTCATATTCCCATACCAATGCCTTTTTCTGGATATGGATTTATTTCTATTTAATCATTAAATCAATACTTTTGCCCATATCTAAACCACTGCTCGCAAATAGTTACTGCACCGCGACAGTTACCACCTATTATATATTAAACTATGACACCAGACATATCTATCCTGATTAGAAGTATATCACATAGTATTCCTACAATCCATCAGGATAAACACTTACAGGCAAACAATATTCAACCAAATTCCTGAACACTCTGCTCTGGCACATGCCACAACACAAATAACTTTAAACTTGTTTCACAGTTTGTGGTATAAGATTCTCCCTGCCAGTAACAGTAGGTAGTGGAGTGCACGCAACATTACGTTCTGGGTACCAGGCATCCACAAGGTCGAAATCAGAGACATAGCTCTTCATATAGCAAAGAAAAACTAGAAGCAGACGTGAAAAAACAGGTAGTTACAACAAGAAATACATTTCTTAGCTGTTATTTTAGACAATAATATAAAAAATATAAACGATATTCATGATTAATTGACTTTCGGGTTTTGTCGCGTTGTTTATTTCATTACCTAAGCTTTCGGCTGCTATCCTCCAGCCTTCGTCAGAGATACTGTTTATGTTGGCATAGCAACGAGCGCCAAGCATCGCAGAGTAAGAGGCCGCTATCTTCGTTGATGTTGTTGGTGTTTTTTAAAATTTCTGCTGCCTCTTTCACCCGTCGGGGCCACCACTGGTCTTCTCTCCACAGTAGCCTCGTTTCTTGAAATTTTACTTCATGCCCGGTATTAATAGCATGGCGGACTACGGCGGATTTGTCACTGTTGTTATATTTGTAGTGGCGGATATGTTCTTTAAGTCTCTCCGCCATAGTGCGACCTGTCTCGCCGATATAAACACTGCCACAACTGCAGGGGATTTCGCAAACACCCATAAGCTGGTGTAATTTGTCTTTTACCTTTGTCAGTGACTGACCAAGTTTGTAGTTAGCCTTATATACTATTCGCACCTCCACCCACTTTAACAATTTCCCAATCCGGTCTGTGATACCCTGTATGTATGGGAGACAGGCGAATTTTGTTGGCACATTAATATCATGGGATAAGTCGACGTCTCCCATAGGTTTTTTGGGTCTTAAAACCTTCCTGATCTCCGATTCCCTATAGCCGTTGGCTTGGAATATTTTTGTAAGTGTCTCCATTTCTTCATTGAGACTTTCCGAGTCACATACTGTCTTAGCTCTTAAGTTGAGTGATGACAATACGCCTCTCTTCGTTGCCGGATGATGGTGCGACATGGCGTGCAGATACCTATTAGTGTGGGTCGCCTTGCGATACACAGTGTGACCCAAACTTCCATCGCCTCGCTTGTGAACAAGGACATCGAGAAATGGCAGTTGTCCATTTTCTTCCACAACCATAGTGAACTGAATTCTTGGGTGGGCACTATTCAGGTGGTTTAAGAACTCTTGCAAACTCTCCTTACCGTGAGGCCAGATGACAAAAGTGTCATCAACGTAACGGATCCACTTTGTAGGTTTTAGGCGCGCGTTGTTAAGCACCTTCATCTCGAATGATTCCATGAAAATGTTGGCGGCTACAGGTGAAAGTGGCGAGCCCATTGCCGCACCTTCAACTTGAGCATATAGTTGACCACCGTACTGGAACACAGTTGACTTAAGGCAGAACTCTGTCAGGTCACACTCAGTAGACTTTCCTTGTGCAAGAAGTTTAGCACGTATTACAGCAACGGCTTCGTCTACCGGCACATTAGTGAATAATGAGACAATATCGAAACTCACCATGACATCAGTCTTCTCTAGCGTCAGATCATCAATAATTTGTATAAAGTGAGCTGAGTTCTTTACAGCTGATCTGATATCTTCCGTGAGATGTTTCAGTTTATTGGCAACATACCGCGCAAGTGGATGAGTAGGTGAGTTGACCGCGCTCACAATCGGACGTAAGGGAACCTCTTCTTTGTGCACTTTGGGCAATCCATAGAACCTAGGCATCATGCAATTGTTTCTTTTTAGGTTTTTCTTGTCCTCCTGCTCAATCGCTTTGGAGGTGTTAACTCTTCGGGCCACCTCTGTCCTAATCTTCTGTAGTGGGTTTCTGCTTAATGGTTCGTAGGTCTTGTCTGCCAGCAAGTTCGTAATCTTATTGTGGTAGTCCAGTGCATTCATTACTACGGTAGCACACCCCTTGTCAGCTGGGAGAACCACAATATCATCACGTTGCCGTAATACCCGCAAGGCTGATCTTTCTTCGCTAGATAGATTGCTGCGTGGTAGTTTTGCGTGGGCAAGAATGCGAGCTGTCTCCTGTCGGATGTTATTTGCCTAATCGGGTTCTAACCCCACAATGGCACTCTCAACGCCCGCTATGATATCTAAAGTTGGCAAATGTGTGGGTACCGGGGCAAAATTAAGACCTTTCGATAGCAAAGATATTGTTGCTTTATCTAGTTCCCCGTCCGTGAGATTTACCACTGTATGGGCCAGTTGCGGAATTTTAGTATGTTGTTGTTGTTGTTCTGCCTTGAATTTTTGAAATTTACAAATCTGTGCCTCTCTAGTATTATTCAGCACTTGCAACGCGTAATTCGATGAAACTGAATCCAACGTATTCTAATCAGGAGCTTCGAGATATGCGGATAACCGTAGATGTAGTTTGTATAAGTTACCTTCTAAGTGAGCCAGCTCCGATCGCGTCTGTCGTATCCTTTCGCGCAGAAGCATAAATCCTGTCTTCCGCAGAATCCGTGCTGCTTTTCTTGTTCCAATGTGATGTCGGATCTTCAGAAATGATGGTAAGATATCTTCGTCCCTGCATCGCAGTAAGAAAGTAAGTTGGCTAAGTTTTCGCGCTCTTTTTTCTCGTAGTTTTGAGAAGTTTCTACATGCGTAGAATATATCCTCCCCGTAGAGGTATGTTAAATGATTCCTCAGACTTCCACGGCCATCTTTGTTCATGATTAATTGACTTTCGGGTTTTGCCGCGTTGTTTATATCAATAAACGATATTATCTATAAATTTTCATAATGTTTTGCAATGCAGGACTTCCTTGTGGAAACACTGGGACAGAATCAAAGCAATTGAACTGACAGTTTAAATAACTTATGAGCCATGTTATATTTTTTCTAAATGATGATTCATAATCAAGGTAAAAAAATTTCTGTGTCAAACTAAGTTAATCGAGTTATATTAATGGCATTGTTCCCTTATAGCCCCTCCAAATTTTCGATTTTTTTAAATTGGAAGATCAATGAAGAATTAAATGGGAAATAGTTTTAAATTTGATTTGAACTGAATACTCCATCACACTACCCCCAAAATCATCCCCTTGATGCATCCCAACAGTTTCGTATGTCTATTCTATATTCACCTTACTTCTTGAAGTCAACACGCTCTCTAGTTACCAAACTCATACAAAAATGTGGGCTGAAAGAACTCTAAAAATCAAGATGATATAATTGTCATAGTTGAAAGGAGGTCAAACACTATAATCATCTATAAGAGTATAAGGCTGACATCCTTAAACAGCTCTCTGATATCTACATGATGACCCCACACCACTAACCTCAGAAAAGGGTCCAGTTTGCAACCACCAAGGTCCTTTGGAATGTGTTTCCCTCCTTACTCCTAAGAACCCCCAGATTTCTTAGGTGTACATTCTGTCCAAGGTAATAAAGCCAAAAAGTCCCCCACAGAGCACATATCTGCCTTGTTGTACCAACACCTATAACCTTTCATCCAAGCCATCCCATCATTCATTAGAAAAACTTTCCACTTCCTAGCTCATATGTCAACATACCACACACTCCCACCTGCATATTCCTTCATATTTACCACACACGTCACCTGTGTCTACATTGTCAACCCACATGGTCAGAGCCTCAATTCCCTTGAATACTGCCTTCACAAGAGCCCTCCACACAGTATCCCTAGCACTGCTATACTTATTCTAACCAAATTTTTTCCACCTTGCTGACCCATAGCTAACAAGGTGATGCTAGATGCACGATCCTTTTCAGGGATAGGTTGGAAGAATCTTTTCTTCAAAATCTTACCATACTACCCACCATATGATTTGGATGCATATACGACATTTTTATAAACCAGACACCTCTGACCACACCAAACTAACAACAACATCTACATTTTGAAAGCTGTCACCCATATCACACTAAACACTACATCCTCTGCAGCCTAGCCATCTGAGGCAGATGTATTTTCTGGTAGTATACTAGGCTAGTTATCTTTGTTACAGAAAGTTCTCTTGTGAAGCTAAAATATATGGGTGACATATATTCTACCTGAATCAGTTCAGACACACCCAGATAAGCAGAAAGATAAGAGGAAGGACAAGAAGCAAGAGACTAAACAACATGTCATTTTTCCATATGCTGGGGTGACGTTAGGATTTATTGTCATACTGATAAGCAAAGTCAGTGTGAAAACCTTCTTCTGACCACCCAGTAAGATAAGGGATTTGATATGTGATGATTGCATGAGTGTTAAATAACTTTACTGGGAGTGTGGGCAACAATTTAGTAATAGAAGATACACATTGTTTATCAGTGCTGTATAGAGCACGTGAGACGTGCATGACTGGACCAAGTGATGAGATCAGCAATAACTTTGCATAGTGTAGAGAAGAGTCTCTGATATGACACCAAGACAGCATGAATGTTAATTAATACAAAAGGATACCAGGACAGCTTGATTAAGGAGATATGGGCTAGACATGTGTCGTTGTCATGTAAACTAGTTCTTTTGAACAGTTTTTCTAAAAGAGTGAGTGAGCTATCGCTCAGTAAAAGTAAATGATAGTTCTTGGAGCCCCTGAGCCATTTGTTTGGCCAGAGTGTCAAATGGTACGCAGTCTTTTGAACTAACTTCAAACAAGTGAGCGCCAGCAATTAGTTTTGGATTTGTCAGTATCCACCAAATATTGCCCGACTGCTGTCCACTTCCACCCACTTTTGTTCTCTGTCTCTACTACCACACCATTCATTGTTTTTCTGGTCTGCTCTCCGCTCTAAAGATTGAAAAACTAGTTCATTCATTCATTCTCTGTTCTTTTCTCACTGACAGCAGGTGTCTTTCTCTGTTCCAGCACTTAGTGGTGCAATGCCAGTGGTGAGTGAGGTCGTTTGAGTCTGACTGATCTACTGATCCACTTCTCTCCCTCTCCATTAAGTTGTAAATTACTACATGTTCTGTTATGCTTTTAATGGATTTACAGCTCCCAGAGGTATTTAAATGACCACTCCACAAATTTAAATATAATTGTGATGTGATGACTTGTTTGATATTTTTTTAATTGTTTTGTGTTAAAGATGTGTCATTCGCGAGTGAACTAGTCTTCCAAATCTGGGCAAATTTGCACAGAAAAAGGAAGTAGGCTGCTGAACGAAAAAAAGCCCCAAATATTATCTATGAACAGCAACTTGCATTCGATATAAGTCAAAAAGATTGCAAAAGTGGTAGTACTTTGTGTTTGTACCTATAAATAATTTAATTTTAAATTAACCATGCTTTATTGTTACCAAACTACCTTCTCAAAAATTTCCAGAAACCAAAAAAGTATCTCACTGGCACTTTGAAATGGCCTTTCCTTCATGCAAATAATACAGTAGTATTTATTAGGGGAAAAAAATATGAAACTAATCGCCTGTGAGATTAATATATGAAACTAGTATAAATGTAAATAAAACAAATAAATAGTACTCTCAGAATGGAAATTACCATTCTCTTTATTTAAAATAAGCTAGTGAAGTTTTCAAAAGTTCTTTTCAGTGAGTGATCAAATGAGTCACTCCGCCAACCTCTAATATGGGTTGTGAACCCAATGCACTATGAAAACCATTTATTGTCAAAATTGTTTGCAAATGTGTTTCAACCAGCAGACATTCCATTCCCTTGTATGCCTCCAACTACAACGAATAACTCACCACACCATTATTCTGACCTCACCATCTCTGCACAAAGTGGCATATGTGATTATGATATTTGTGGCAACCAGGGATACAATTCAATAAAATCCACACTTTTCCTGAAAATGAAGACAGTGATTTCCCCTCATCTCATAAAATATATGTGGTTGCCCCGATGGGACCTAAAGAATGTTTTATACAGCTGCTACAAGTGCAGAACCTTCATTGAGCATTTAATATGTTGCTTGATTCTGGTTTCTTGAAAACACTTAACTCAGATGATCAATTTACTTCAAGTAACAATAATAATATTTTTGCCACAATATTTCCTGTGGTGTAGAAATCCCATTACACAAGATTGAGAAGACTACACTGAAATTTATTACCAAAAAAAAGAAGATGTTTAGTATATTACTAATTATTTGTTTTTACTTCTGGACAAAACCAGAAAGGAAATGATAATGTTCAATTCAGCAATTAATCATAAATTGATTACATATGGATATACTATCTTCCAAATGTACTGCTATGCTTAAACATAGTTTCATTTTTATCTAATGTCAAGCACTGAAGTTATAAGCAAAAACATCAATCTCAAAAGTATTAGTGTTAGCTAAATCTTACCTTCTCTGAAGAAAGGTGGAAGGAAGTTGTCTAGAATTGTTAGAGTCCTGATGAACTTGAAGCAAGGCAAAATCTTCAAATACTTCAGAACAACGGATACAGACATACATAGGGCAGTGAACAGCGGTGATATGTTTGAAAACATGTTTGGTTAGAGAACTCCAAGATGAAAATATCTGTGCACAAAAAGCACACACAAGTTGAAATAATGTTTGTTTCTTCAAAGTAATTTCACTTTTATGATAAGCCGAATGGGCACACAGGGTTGACAGGTCCAAGAAAACTAAACCACACTGATAGCAAATGTATTTTGGAATAATAATGAGTGATTCATGATAGAAAACATGTCTTATTAACAAATCCCATGTAGTACAGAAATGCAGACATTTGGCACATGTCAACTGCAGTTGCCTTGTAACTGATGTGGTTCTGTAGTCCTTCTCATACGATGTACTTACACAGTTTATATCAGATTGAACTAAGTGAGTATTTTTAGCCATCTGCCCCCAAACATTCTCCACTAAACCAGTGACCTGTTGATCACAAATCATAACTAACAGGTTTTGTTGAACTGTGGCAGCTACCCTGCAAGAAGAGAAACAAACATTAATTTATTTACTGTATTGTATGCACAAAAATTAATGAATACATGCAAGATAATTATGAAATTAGTAAAACTAGTACAGTTATTACAAAAAATATATAAATACCTGCCACACAAGAAAATAAACACTACAAACACAATTTTATTAAATGATTTTCTAAAAAATTTGAATCAAATACATGAAAGTATCAAAATTATAATGAAAGCTGAACAGGAGGGTTGCCTGCCATTTTAGATATTTTGGTCAGAAGGAATTCAGATGTCACACTATGAAACAACTTGTATATAAAACCAACCCACACCAATCAAAACAAAAGTGTGTAAAGCTGTTTCCATGCTGCTGGGTGGAGACTGGTGTCACCAAATCTAGTGCTCTGGGCCAGAGCCATGTGTGAAGCATGAAATCTTCCAGACAAGCTAGACAAATTGTGATGTATAACCTACACTAACAGTTACAGTGAGCCCAAATCAACAGAGCCTTTTGCAAAAAAGATTAGTAGATGGAAAAGAAACAATGAGCTTAAGAATATTATTGTTACTATTTAGTCAAGCTTATTTGGCAAAAATCAACAGATTTAAAGGCAGAGAGAGTCATTGCTTTCACTTGAAGGCAACACAATTTTTTAATTCATGCAAAAGGATACAGGGACAGCTTGATTAACATAGCTAAGGAAATATTGTAAAATGAGACATGGAGTATCAGAAATGCGCCACATGGAAACCATTTATTTGTCACTTAATTGCAAGGAGACAAAGCCATCAATACAATTTGAGAGTGCATTCCAACAATCAGCACTACACCTGCCACACTTGTAGCCCAACAAGCCTCTGGTACCTCCACCTCTACACAAGGAAGCACTGAGCACACATCACCATGAAGCAAAATGCAAATCCTGTATAGCATGGGTATATGAGTGTGACCACTAGATAAAACTCACACTTTTCAGGAATATCAAATCAGAGCGACTTTGAAACATCATTACAAAATAACACTTTATTCCGCTTGGTGGACAGAAAATATTATTTCAGCCATAATATTGCCTGTCATAGAGTAATCTCATTTATCATTAACTATCATTTACTATAATTCATATTTTACCATCACTCAAGACTAACAATGAAAATTAAAACTGCAAAGAAATTTGGCACCAGAAAAGGAAGTATTCCACTATATTTAGTTTTTGGTTCCTACTTAACTATACTAACAACTTTCAATGTAGGGCTTAATCATGAATTTAATTACATATATAACAACCTGCAGCTGTTAAACCTGTACAGAAACATATTTTTGTTTTAATATATACCCATTTAAATCAAAGTAGATCTAAGCTAAAATCCTAATCTCTAAAGCATTAGGATTACCCAGAATTAAAGTAGATTTGCTCAATCTTACCTTGTTTGCAAAACTGAGGAAGGAAGTTGTGAAGATTTGCACGAGTCCTGATGGAGATGGAGCCTCATCGAATTTTTAAATATTTGTGAGCAAAGCATACAGACATATAGGGGGCACGAAACAGCAATGACATGTTTAAACACGTGATTTGTCAGAGAACTCCAAGATAAGCATATCTGCCCACAAAAGGCACACACAGGATGAAATAATGGCTGTTGCTTCAAAATAATTTTACAGTTATGATAAGCTCTATGTGCACCAAATGTTGACAAATTTAAGAAAATTAGATCACATTGTTGGCAAATGTATTTTGGAATATTTATGAGCAAGTTGTGACTGAAAACATGTATTATTAGCAAATCACGTGTATTACAAATATTCAGACATTTAGCACAAGTCAGCTGCAGTGGCCTAGCAGCTGATGTGTTACTGCTGTTTCCCTCATGAGATGTACTGAGACTGTTTATATTAGACTTAATTAAATCGGTATTTATAGCCATCTGAATACAAATTGTCTCCTTCAGCACACCAGGGCTAACAAGTTTTGTTGAAATCCAATTGTGTCCCTGGAAAGAGAAACAAAAATTAGTTCCCTACACTATAATATGTACAAATATTCAGGGATATGGGAACATATACACACAGAATACACTGAATATTACAAAATTAGTAAAAACCTCTAATATCATTACAAAAAATTATATTACTTTCTTCACACCAATATACAGCATTGCAAACATTAATTAGAATGCTATGTACTAGATATGTGTTAAACTTCATTTTAAGATGCATTTGCTATATAATGCACCATATTACGGAATTATATCAGTGAGTTGCATTTGAAAATAAAAAGACCAAATGTGATGTATAAACAGCGTAAGTGGTAAAACAATGGCCTCACATTCAGAATGTGATTTCGAATCACCAGTCAGCCATCAAGATTTGGGTTTTCCATGGTTTCCCCAAATCAGTCATCAAATGCTGGGATAGTTCCTTCAAAAGGCCATGGCTGAATTCCTTTTTCTTCCATTCCATACCCTCCTCCCCAGTGCTTTCCTGTCACTGACTACCTCAACATCGATGAGACAAAAAGCCAGAAGTAATAAAAAAAATTGAAACAAAATAAAGAAAAAACGGATTCACAATAAAGTTATGAATTCCTCAGTTAAATTTGACAAGAGGATCAATATTCAATGATAAGGTAGTCTTTACTCTAAAATACTAATATCAGTAATTTCCCTGTTGACAATAATAGTGGATACAGGTATGCTGACAGTATGTACAGTTATACAAGAACAGATAATAACACACTCTCATACTCCTTGCTGTAAGTGGCTTGTCTCAGATAAGTAAAATTTCTTTGCAAAAAGTACACTAGTCTCTTCATTATAACTAAAAAGGCATTTCTAAAACTGGTTATAGGCTCTACGCTTCTATGCTGATGATATAATACAGTAAGTTATGTTCTTTTGTATGATATAATTTATATTAAAATTGAAAATTTCCATCCCTAACACATTTAAGAACAAACAAATTTTTACTAGTTTTCATGATTTCTATATGCAAAGTTTATTTGGTATAAAGAGTGACGTGGATACTGTCATTAATAAACTCCAAGGAAGATTTAATATTATACAGTGCAATACATAAGTACCAATTTCATTCTCTGGTAAACAATAATTATGTAACACAAATATAAATCATGTCTGGTGGTTCTTTGAAGATTAAAGGTAAACAAGAAGTATGCCAGGTAGTATGCAAATATGTGTAGCAAACCCACTGTATAAATAACCTTAGGTAAACACTCCAATGTTGATGGTTAGGTAGTAATAGGTATAATAAAGAAAAACCAATTAGAGATAGGAATACTCAACACCAGCAGCTGGTAAATTGATAGCTTCCTCTGTGTTAGGTCCCAGTAGTAAAGATAGAGCACAGTACATTTATTTCCAACCAAATTGTAAATGTCACCTTAACAAGTAATACCAAGGATGATTCACAACAGAATGTGATGAAAATGAACAATGTCAATAGAGGAATTTGGGGGGGGGGGGAATGGTTTCCATTTTAGGTGGTCCTAAGCTTTTAGAGAAAGTAAGAGTAATAGTATAACTGAGTACAAAAAACAAATTAATAAAGATAACAACATAGAGAATAAGTAACAGTATTTGGAATTACACAGTAACAACGGTGTTGTAGTGTATGATTTTAGTACAACTGATACTGGTTGGTATATGCCATAAATATGAAGAAATAAAGGATTCGAAGTATTAGTGAATTAGTATGTGATATAGCATATCAAATTATAAGTATCAAAGTATCAGTCTTGGAACGTTTCAGTTACGACAATAAATATTGAAAGCAAAGTCTCAAATAAATACAGTATATATATATATATAGTAATTTGAACTGCTACAATAAATTAATATCTAAATAATTGCCTTTAAAGAGAAATGTAGTAATGATGTAATAATCATAGTCGATGCAATAAGGAATGAAAATGTAAGTTGTTAATGTAAAATCAGATATTTATCGAAATAGTGGACTAAATATTTATAAAGTGAAGGTAGGTGAAAATGTTGATCTTTTTGATTTTATGAAATTATTCACTATCAAAAAATTACATGCCAGTGCATTATATTCAGGGCCAACATAAGCATGAATAAACAGGAAGGAAATTTTTAAGTAAGCTAAAATAAAATAATGCCAGTATGAATAAACTGTGCTGTTATCCGAAGATAATGGTGAGTTAAATGAGAATGTCAGTACAGGATGTGAGAGTAAACACGTAACACGTAACATTAGTAAATCTGAGAAGGGGAATCTTTGAGATATAACTGACAGAAGTGATAGGTGTGTGGGTCCAGCACCTATGAGAAGCTTCTGCTTCTGGCTTTACACATCATCAACTTCAAAATCACCAGAGATACGAAAAGACTGAGGACGAGTTATAGAAAGGAATTCAGCCATAGCCTTTTAAAGGAACTACAATAAATTCTTCATAATCCCCAAAACATGCTCACAAAAGTTTAAAAATATACACACACTCAAACTCTATATACCTTTGCTTTTTCCTGTCATCAGTATCTTAACTGATTAGATGCAATCCTCCGTCTCTTCCTATCTTATACTTCACATATTCTAACCTTTGTCTATATCTACATTTTACACTGACAAATTAGCGATCCTGTATGTTTCAAAATATAACCCATCGTCCTGTCTCTTCTTTCTGAATGACTATTCCACAAACTTCTTTCCTTGACCACCATCTCCAAAACACATTCATTTTATACTTTATCGGCCCACTTAATTTTCAGCATCCTTCTACAGCACCACATTTCAAATGCTTCAATTTACCTTCTGTCTTGTAATACTAAAGTCCATGCTCTGCTACCATAAAGTGTTTTGCACCATAACAACAGTTTAAAAAATTCTTACCTAGTCCTGGAGGTCAATTCTTGGCACTACAAGACTTATCTTTTTTTAAGACAATTTTTGTTGTTTTGTTTTAAAGAAACTGCTATACTGCTTTTAACATCATTCCAGCTTCGGCCATCCTTGGTAATTTGCTTCCCAAGTAACAGAAATCAATATTATTGTTATCATTTCTGCCACACTTCTCCACTTTTGTCTTGCTTTAGTCTATATTTAATCCTAAATCTTCCTCCCATATTTTTTTTTATTCCATTCAGTATGTTCTGAAAACCGAACAATATCATTGGAAAATCATAGCATAATTTCTTTTACCGTGAACACTCATACCATATTGAAATATTTCTTTTGCTACCTTTGTCGTTTCCTCTACACACAGTTAAATACCAATAGGGATAGACTACAATCTTGTGTAATACCATTTTTAAATAAAGCATTCCTCCCATGATTCTCTAACTTCAGTTTTATTATAGTCACTTGATTATAATAGATTATATTTTTCACTTTTGATATTTTCGGCTTGATTGCTCCAAAATTTTGAGCATTTTTGACACGCCTAACATTATCAAAAGCTTTTTCTAAATCAATAAATGCCATACACCTTTGTTTTCCTTTATTAGCCCTTCTGTTATTAATCTTGATCACTTCTCTTATAACACATTTTTTCCTAAACCCAAACTGATTCTCACCAACTAATCTTCTGTATATTAAACTGCTCAGTAATTTTGAAGCATACGATCTTAGACTTATATTGTGATTATTCCCACACTTGTCACTTCATATGTCTAAAGAAACTTTTATTAAAATCTGTTGGAATCTCTTTATCTGTTTGGTGTTAGTTTGAATAATCTTTTGAAGCCTCCTTGTTCATGGGATTTCACGTGTTCTGCAGAAATCTCATCAACCCCAACCACTTTATATTATTTCAAATCATTCAAAACTTTATCAACTTCTGTTCTTAAAACAACATCTTCTAGTAATAAATGTCAATACTGCCTTCTTTTTCCACTTCACTATTGTTAAAATCATCCCCATTTATATGTATTTGGTCAATTGATTAGCTCTCTGTCTTTTGAGCTTCAAAGAGGTTTCTATCAGCCAGCTTTAATGTTTATAGATCTTTCTTTTATTTGTCCAACATTTTTTGATCCTCCTAGAAGCCACATCCCCTTTTTCTACTTGTAGACACTTTTTTTCTTACATTTCTGTTTATTTGATTTCTAAATTGTCTATATTTCTCTCTTCTTGCCTTTTTTGTGTATTCTCTCTGATCTATCACCAGAATATCTTCCGAGATCCAGTGTTTTAGGGTTGCATATTTCTGAAGGCCTATTTTTTTTACCAGCATTTATTATTTCACTCTTCAGAGAATTCCATTAGTTTTCAGCTGTACTGCTTTCAGAGTTATTTCTTAGACCCACATCTACAATACCTGAAATTTTTTTCTCATGTTAGACTGTTTCAGTTGTTTCATTTCTAGTTTGTTCTGTCGTTGTAGATTCGTTATTCTCCCGAATTTCAGCCTGCATAACTATCAGGTTGTGGCAAACTTATGTCAGCTTCTGTTTATGCAT